>VWZF01004871.1:531671-653356 GCA_013396755.1 Sclerurus mexicanus
TTTTTTTTTTTTTGCCTGAGGCTACAGCCTATTTAAATTCATCTATGATTCCAGGCTTCCCACTTCCTTAACATAGCTCTTCTAGAGTAAGAGAATACTTCCAGATAGCAGACCCTTCTGCTTCCTTATGTGTCCATAAAAGTGTGGAAGTAGAGAAAGACTGTCCTGTTAAAGCACTTTCATTAGCAAATTATGACTCATAGACAAATCTGAAATTTGTTTGTTTTTTCTTTATATAGAACTTTTTGTTTATAGTGTTTGTGTGTTGGGCAGAAATTAACACAAAGCTGAGTATGCAGAAAAAAGGAGATGTTGCCTCAAACCATTCTGACTCAATCCAGCTCAGTGAACAAAAGTTATGCTTGTTTCTTAAAACAAATATTCTCGGAATACTTATTTACTATTACTATTTCCAAAATATAAACACTTAATACCAGCTAATCCCATAAACAAGAAGTAGTAAGCAAATACTATTGACAATTGTTTTGACTTCAAAAGAACATTAATTAACAGCCATATCCTACTGAGGAATGAATGAATAAAAGCTTAAATTTTTCACACAAAATCTGTATTTCATGAGTCCATATTCTAAGGATTATTTTAAAATGTATGGCTTATGCAAAGGTATAAAAAGCCTACGTGTTGTGGGCAAAATCAGAGAGAAGATGCCATTCTGGTTGTGGATCTGAAAAGATGAGTACACTGCTAATTATGTTTGATGGCTGTGTTGTACCATGTATTAATAAATCCAATTTACACATGAAGGATTTTTTTCAGACTTGCATTAACTATAGTGAAGGTTTCTTTTATCTCAGCCCCATCAAAATGATTGGATATGAGTTTCTACTCTTATAATGAAATTTTTACATAATTTTTTTTTTTGTGAGTCTTCATTGATTACTTCAAGTTACATAAAAGCTAATAAGGACATCTATTTTAGGTTAACATAGCAGACTTAAACTGAATATGTTTCATGCCTTGAAAATTCTGTGGACAAGTAAGATGTAATAATTTGTTTCTACATCCCCTGAATTCCTGAATTACTAGTCAACAGGTCTTCCATGAAAAAAACTTAGTTTTTCCTACGTATTTCAAGTTTTATGTTTCTTTCCATTAAAGTTTCCAGCCTTTCACAGACATATTTAGTTTGGCAGGAAGAATCTGGTGACTCATAGACTGAAGAAATTTGAGAGCAAGCTACTGAAAATGTATCTAATTACTCCTTGTGTAATTTGGGAGCAAGCTACTGATAGTATGTCTAATTTTCCTAGTTTAATCAGATGTATTATTGGCAAATACATGTCCTGAATAAAAGCCATGTTTATTCCTGAAACATATAGCTAAGATCAATGGGTGCTGAATGAAAAATAGAGGTACTAGTGAAAAATTCGCTTTACAATCCTAGTTATATTTTGGAATTCAGTAATATCAAAGTGTTTCTTGTGATGTTTTTTGGTGGTTTGGTTTTGGGGTTTTTTTCTTTTTTTCAAGGGACAATAAAGGGGTAGAAAGGTGATGTTCTTATACCTCCCTTATTCACACAGAGAAGATTAGATGTATTAGAAAACCTCTCCTTTGTATTTTGTGTTACTGGCTATATTGTTCCTTTCATGTCTTTTCAAAAGACTTTTAAATTCAGGTCTTTCTAGACATACATTTTTTTTTTCATTTATCCACATACAGAATGAACCTTCTGAATGATAAAGACAGAGTTTGATCGAACATAAGATAATTCTGGTTCAGATTCATTCCATCTACTTTTGGGCACTTAAATGGGGATTCTGAGTTAGGAACCCAGTCAAGCTCACCCTGCAGTCAGTGAGAGGACTAATAAACTCTCAGAGCTCTCATGAAGTTATGAATATCCTATAGGACATACTTTTCCTTCTCCACTAAATTAAGCAGTCATATCCTTATGCTAGTTAATTCAGTTAAGCAAGGACCTTCCATTTAGAGCCTAAATTTTGGTAGGATGAATCCATTTAACACCACACAATGAACCTCAGCGTAGAGGGAAGGATGCACTCATATGGACCACATTTCAGATCAAAGCAAATCCAAGCTTATTTTAGCAGCTGTGGTATAACACAGTTAAGCAAAACCCAGAATGTGCCTCATGCAGGTAACACCAGTTAGAGCTGCTCCTTTGGCCTTTAAGAGCTCCCAGGCCTTAGTCTGACTAGATGTGAGTCCTGTTGGAGAAAGCACTCCACTCTGAGACTGCAAAAGCACAAAGGAAAAGTTTATCTAGCTTTTCTTTCTTGATACAATAGATATACTCTTACATGCCATAATAAGTAAAACTCTTTCATGTTTTATTCCTGCACAATAAGACAAGGTGCACTTATCCCTGCATAAGTTATGAAGCAATTTTTGCACTGCTGTTCACACAGGTTCATTTCTATTTCTATGAATATTCATCTCCCAGAAGTTTTTTAAGAAATTAAGACAATAATAACATTTAAAACCTAGAGTGACATCTAAATATCAAATGCATTAAAGAAACATTTTCTCTGTTAGAATACCATGCATCATCATGGAGAAAGGACACAGAATTTTGCTAAAATACAGTTTTGAGACAAAACTGCATTGTTTTGTTGTTTTTGATACAACAGGCATACAGTTTTGAGATACTCAGGCAATGAAACATTCAGGGTCACTTTGAACCAGGCTCTGAGCAACCTAATCTAGTTGAAGATGTTCCTGCTCATTGCAAGGGGTGATCTTTAAAGGTCTCTTCCAACCCAAACCACTCTAGGAATTTGAAGATTATAAAAATGGCTACTGCTGACCTAATGAGCTCATCTATAAAAGCAATAACCTGACTGAACTAAGAAAGAAACACCCCTAAGGTTGTAAGCCATTCAGTGAGTTGAAACAAGAGCATAAAGCACCTCTACCTTCCTCACTTCAGTTCCTCCCTTCATGAAGGCAATATAGAAAAAGCACAGACTGACTTCAAAGATAGCAGTATTTTGTGATCTTCTCTACAGTGACCGCTTTGCAGGGAGCACTAATCACAGTCGTTAAAATTTCCAAAACATCTATGAGGAGAGAAACTGTACTTCAGGTAGTTCAGATATTGACAAATCTTTTTCAATAACTGCATTGTTTTGAAGCAGAGTAGAGCACTAAATGCAAGAAAGGATTATTTATGTTTTCTATGAATAAATATGTACATAATTTAGTTTCTTTCAAAGTACTCTTAGCACTGTGCATCATACTGTTCCCAATTGGTTTGGCTTCAGGGAAATGGGGTGGAAACGAGGCTAGTGTTTCCACAACATTCTATCACTTCACAGTGATGTATTCACTTCTGCGTTTAAAAGGCATGAAGGGTGTTCTCATATGAGATAACATGAATGATTTCATACATTGACAAGTTCCACTACTGTTTCAGGAATTACATACAGTAGATTTAATATAGTTATCACAAGACACAAACATTTCAAAAAGTGGAATGGTCAAGATAAACTGTTCTTTCAAAAAAGGTAGGAAGATATTTTGTTCAAATTTGACCTTTATCTTTCTTTTTCCAAACAATGGAATGAAATTCTACAACTGGAGCTCTAATGGCATTAAGTCAACTACCCTATTTATTTCATAGTCATTTTATTTCAGTTTCTGAAAGCAGTAGGGCTTGATGCAATAAAATACAACTATTTCCTGTTATCACTAAGATGAAGACTAATAAAAAAGAGCAGAATTCTTGAGTATTCTTATTGTCTGCTCTTCTTTTCAAATAGAAATTTATACTCTGATATGAAACAGATGAGGTTCAGATCTGTGAAAAAAGAACAATTTTTTTTTTAATAAATAAGGCTTGACCCATCCCTGCCCATCAAGAATCAAATAATCTGCAAAAGATTTTGAATGCAAAATGATTATATTTGAGGATGTAATATTCTTTTTAAGTGTATCTCTACACTTTCATACAGCAGAAGAAAGAGATAATGTCAAGAAAAAGCTAATATGTAGCATAATAAAGTAGGGACAGAGATGATGCCAAAGAAGGAGAAAATAGTAATGTTAATCCAGGCTGGCCCTGTCCAGGAGTTTCTTCACTTCATAATTTAAAATCAGGAGTCCATGGATACTTACTCAAGATTATCTGTTAACTTCTATTGGCTTTGGCTCAGTTCATTGAGGATAGTGGGAGTTAGTCTGAGGAAGTCTATGGCGTGAGTTCTCTATGCTCACTAAAGAAAACATCGATCATTGATTTTCCTAGGTCTTTTGGCCATAAGTATCATTGCACCACAAATATTTTCCCTTGACTGGATTCCCACTGCTTTCTAACTAGTCACCTGTTTTTCCTAAGAACTACCAGCTGAACTTCTGATATTTTTGTTTCTGTGTTATAAATACAGCAAAAAAAAAGGGTTCTTTTGAGCAATCAAGAGATACTATTAGTTCCTGATCTGAAAAGGGTACTTGCACATAATTTTTAACATTACTCAAACCAACTTGAAAGGTTTGTGGTATAATTTTAAAGTTCATCTGCCATTTATGGGGCAAAATTATCAGTTCTTCATAGAATCACAGAATATGCTGAGTAGGAAAGGACCCATCAGGATTATTGAGTCCAACTCCTGGCCCTGCACAGACACCCCAAGAGTAACACACTGTGCCTGAGGGCATTGTCCAAACACTTCTTGAACTCTGTCAGGCTTGGGGCTCTGACCACTTTGTGGGGAGCCTGTTCCAGTGCCCAACCACCCTCTGGGTGAAAAACCTTTCCCTAGTGTCCAGTCTAAACATCCCCTGACACAGCTTCATGCCATTTCCTCCAGTCCTGTCATAAGAGTAATGAGAACAGCATCTGCCCCTCATGAGGATGTTGAAGACTGCAATGAGGTCTCCCCTCAGTCTCCTCTTCTCCAGACTGAACAGACCAAGTGCCCTCAGCTGCTTCTCATACAGCTTCCCCTCTAGACCCTTCACCATCCTCATAGTCCTCCTTTGGACACTCTCTAATGGCTTAATATTTTTTTTTATATTGTGGTGCCCAAAATGCTCACAGTATCCAAGGTGAGGTCACACCAGTGCAGAGCAGAGTGGGACAATCCCCTCCCTCGCCCGGCTGGCAATGCTGTGCCTGATGCCCCCCAGGACAGGGTTGGCCCTCCCGGCTGCCAGGACACTGCTGACTCAGATTCAACTTGCCACCGACCAGGACCCCCAGGTCCCTTTCTGCAGCACTGCTTTCCAGCCTCTTGTTCCCCAGTCTGTACAACACAATCAGCATTGCCCCATCCCAGGTGCAGATCTGGCACTTGCCCTTGTTAAACTTCATACAGCTGGTGATTGCCCATCTCTCTAATTTGTTGAGGTTCATAAACAACTCTTTGCTGAAGTGCCTAAATCAGTCTCGATTTTGTGGCACGTAGATGGCTACATCTTAAAGACTGAAAACTAACTCTTTTTAGAAGTGCCACTCTTATTTTCAAAAATTAGCTTGAAATCTCATGAATAAGCAGTGAGACCTTGGAGTCTCCTAAAGGCATATGAGTCAGATTTTCAATGTGTTTCAGGCACTAGAGGGGCAGATGGACACTCAAGAGATTTTTCAAAAGCAGTCATGTATCTAATTTCCACCAAAATCAATTATAGGTGATCCTAGGCAGGGTTTTTGTTTTGTTTTTCTAAGCCTTCTAGACATATGACTGTGTTTTTAGTTGCCTCAGGATCTTTGGAAATACAAGTCAGGGTCCTTAGCTACTTGTCTAAATTTTGCTTATGGACCTTATTGACTACTTGTGACAAAGCTGTCACTATTAAAAGCTCTTCAAAATAAGAATTGGCATAATGAGTTGCCTTCCTCTCTGACGTTAAACATACTAATACGCTTAGTATGAAATCTTCTTATTTCTAGCATAAATATATGAAGCATCAGATGAAAGCTAATAATTTCCCACCTGAGCTAAAAATAATGATGGCTGAATTTGAATAAATATTCTAAGAGGCATTCTGCAACAGACAGTGGTTAATAAGTACTGTAAATTTTACCTTTCTATTAACCTCATTTGCAAGATGCCAAAGCATAAGCATGCACCAAAAACAATACTGGATGAATATCAGACATGAGAAAAATTATAATCATTGCGGGAAGTTGGAGACAATGCGAATCTCATTGTTTTGTTTGTCTTCTAACCAGTCAAATTAAATTCTCTCAAACTTATTTAGGAAGTCTTATTTTAGAGTTTCAAGTACTTGTGACTTAGACCTTGTCTCCCCTGCAATGAGACTACCTGATAGCACCTAAATTTACTGCGATAATTCAGAATATGTTGTAATATAAAGAGTAAGCTTTATTAAAAGGTATTACTTTGTGTAACAACAAATAATGCAGGCGTATATGAATTAAACTAATTTTTTAAACATTCTGCAATGCAAACAGAATAGTTTAATCGAAAGAACCAGTGACTGAAAATGTGTCTTTAAGAACTGCTTAAAATCAGAGAATATTACCCTAATTTTGATCACAAGTCAATGAGTTGTTTGTTATGATACAGTCCATCAGTAAATGTCTAAAGTTTTTAACAAAAAATTGTATCAATAGTTATAAAGAATACATACTTTTTGGGAGAAGGAAAAAAAGTTTCAAATACTTATTCTGTCTTCACTGTGTAATGGGTAGTCTCATGCCCTATTGACTTCCAAGATCCAAACACTGTAGACAATAAGAATTAATATTTTCCTTATAAACTCCTCTAAAGTGCTCATCATAGTAGTATTTGATTGCAGCCTATGAACAAATACATTATATGCTACAATATCCCAGGAAATCACCTATTTCTCTGAGCTTTTGTAATTTTTTTTTCCCTAGTGATTGTACATCCAACTGGAGATGGCAAGGACTTTTTTCTTTTCCGAAATAATTTTAACATTTCTGATAGTACTTTCCATGTTCAAAACAGAATACAAATGTCAATGAATTTAACTTAGAGATACAGTGAAATAGTACATTCGCTTTATACAGGTAAAGATGAAGGAAAAAGGCAAAACCAGCTACAAGGCATACAGCTGCAAGTGTGCCCCTACCCCAAAAGCAGCAGCAGCAGCATATATCCTACCTCACCTGAACAAAAGACCACTTTTGCCAAAAGAGCTGAAAACAAAAGCAATACAATCCTCCTCTCTTTTTGTTCAAATCTAAACACCTTTCCAAAGAATCATTATCCACTTTCTACTTTCATTGGAGCAACAGAAACTGCCTCCTTCTTGTGAGCTGCAGAAATTCCAGAGCAGCTCCTGTGCAGGACAGCAGCAAAGCACTGAGCAAGAACACGGTTTGTTGTCAAGTGGCTCATGAAAAATAGAATTCAATGCAGAAACATTTAACGTTTTAAATTATTGAAATCTCTCAGTCAGGAGATCTGATTTTAGATGAAAAGTTTGAAAACAATTAAGAAAGAACATAGAAACATTCATTTTCTTTTTCAGCTAATGAAGGAACCCATGAAAGGTGGTACAGAAAACCCCTAAATCTGTTCAGAAAAAGTTCATCAAGTACTGTAGTTGCGCTAATACCTCTCAGGGTTCAGAGAATTACAGCATGGAAGGAACCTCTGGAGATCATCCAGTCCAACCCCACTCCCAGTGCAGGCTCACCTAGAATGGGTGACACAGGAATGCACCCAGGTGGGTTTTGAATGTCTCCAGAGAGGGAGACTCCACAAGCTCCCTGGGAAGCCTGCCCCACTGCTCTGCCACCCTCAATGAAAAGAAGTTCTTCCTCATGTTGGGGTGAAACATCTTGTGCTTTGGTTTATGGCCACTGATGTTCATCCTTGTCGCTGGGCACCATCAAAAAGAGCCTGGCACCATCCCCTCAGCACCCACCTTTGAGATATTTGTGTGCACTAATGAGATCCCCTCTCAGCCTTCTCTTCTCTACACTGAACAAGCCCAGCTCCCGCAGTCTCTCCTCACAAGAGAGATGCTCCAGACCCCTCATCATCTTTGTAGCCTCCACAAGTCACTTTCCAGTAGCTTCTTTTCTTTTTTGTCCTGAGAAGCCCAGAACTGGAAACAGCATGCCAGATGTGGCCTCACTAGGGCTGAGTAGAGGGAGAGGATCATCTCCCTCACCCTGCTGGCCACAATCTTCCCACTGCATCCCAGGATACTATTTGGCCTCCTGGCTGCAAGGGCACCCTGTCATCTCAGAGTTGTTTGCTCAGTCTTCAGCAATTTCCTGTCTTCTGTAATTACATGAATTAGGCTTATCCATCCGTGGGTAGTCAGTCATACTACCAGCTGGATGAGACTTCATTCAAGTGATTTTATGATGCGAGCGTTAGCAGAGACCACCAGAGCATTTCTCAGTAGTCACTATAGAAATATAATGTTTTTCACACAAGAAGCCTTGTTTGCAATGGACAGTAATCTACTAAATAAAAAGCCACTTGGCATGTCACCTGGTTTCTTTCCTCCTTTCTCCATCCTGCATCACTCTACTGTACACAACACTTGGAAAAATGTTAGTTCTGGACAATCTAAATGGATAAATAAGATTTTGTTGGTCTAGTCCATCCTAACTGACCTCAATTTGCCTTTTTCTTTCAGGCAAAAGAATTGATAGGCTATCATTGCCATAATGCCAGTATAGTTTAATAATATTTTGATGAAGTTTCATTTTGTTGTTTCCCTATAGTCTCAGGAGATGGAGAGATGCCTTGGAAAATTAAAACCTAATTTGTAACAAAAGTAGATTGTATTCTTGCTGAAACAAATATAATTACAGAAAACCTGTGGCTGAAGCAGGTAGCTGAAATCTGAAAGTCCCCTCATTTCTTATTTTGAGCCATTACCGAAAATCCATCTTTTCTGTGAACCACTTCTACTTCTTGGTTTGTGTTATATCCTCATGCTATGCTGAAAGCACAGTAATAATGTTGTTTTAAAGTACTGCTTTGAATTCCTTTTAGACACATTTAAACTATAGTAATTCAGCTGATGGCTGCTTGATTTCAGTGCAGCCAGTGAGAAAGCAAACAATCCAATGACCCCCAGTTCACTGAGATTGCTGGAAAATGAAAACAAGGGTTTTGGAAGGCCAGTGCCTCAACACATAAAGAAATATATTGAATACTTCAAAAGATATAAAATTCTTAGAACTGTTGGACAGGCTTCTGTGTGTGAACTTTCCTGTCCAAGTGGCATTGCTAAATACCATGGCACCAATCAGAGGGCTGACATCATATTGTTGTGTAACTCATAACCATAGCAATGTCACTTCTTAAAGTACATTATATGTGCATTCAGCTGCTTAAAATCTCAGCTGTGTCAGCTGTTAAATAAAGTACAATTTAGGAGATTTATTTTGAAATATGAGCTCTTTGTATTTTTTTTTAACAGAAAATGTAAAGCTTGTTAAGCCAATGTTAACACTGGAATTTTGGATTCAGACAAGAAACACAGTAAGAACAGGTTTCACCACCAATCAAACTCACAGTGACACAATCTAGTAAGAGAGCTAATACTGATCATTTTAATGGACAGAAATAACCTTGAGCTTTTACATTACAAATGGGCCAATATGCACCAAAATGTATGTAGTCAGTAAAAAAACATAGAACACCCAAATTGCTGAGTAAATTGCCTAGGTATCAGCCCAAGTTAACTTAGTGTAGGTTCAGCCCAACAACCAGAAGCAAGTGAGAACGACACGTAATAGAAACTGGGAATGTAACCCTCCATTCCTTTTTTCCAACCCTAAGCGCCCTCCCAGAGAATCATTACCCTCTTCCTGCTCTCACTGGAGCAACAGAAATTGCCTCATTTTTGTGAGCTGCAGAAATTCCAGAGCAGCTGCTGAGCAGAGCAGCAGCAAAGCATGACCAAGAATAGTTCTTGCTGCCAAGTGGCTGGTGATAAACAGAGTTCAGTATTGCCAGGTACTAGTAAAGGGAATGACACGTACCCTTTGCCTCAGGTGACACGTGGTACGGAGTGGCTGCTGTTATCTATTACCCATCCTTTTAGAATAACAGTATGTTGGAGCTGTAAGCCAGAGGCACTAACGTTGGACTGATTGTGCCTTTACGTGATCACAGGCTTCAGCAGTGGGGTAATGTAGCCTTTGCCCTCCTGATAATCCACCAAGGAGACTAACACTGTCTTCATGATGCATAAAAATATGAAAAAAAGCTCTCTGTGCCCCGTAGGCTACCCTGTATTCAGTGAGTTTTGAGACTCTGCTTTCAGAAGATAAGGGACAATATCCTCCATAAAACAACATCATCTGGGGTAGACAGTATTACAGCTTCTTTGGCAAAGATAAAAAGACATGAATTTCTCTGGTAACAATAACAAGACCACCATCTTGCCTTTCAACACCTGGCAATTGCAACTGCTACTTAAAGTGCACAAGAATTCTGGAGACAGATTACTTCCAGAATCAAACCCACAGTCACTTGATGTCTTGATATGCTGTGTGAGAGGATCTTGTTGCTAACCAATTTGTCATATGTTCAGAAAATTTAATTATAAATCTTGCACTCATAAAAAGAAATGGCGAGATACTGAAACCTATGAGTCCAGCAGTACACAATTATGGCTAGCACAGTCCCCTTCTTTGCATTCCAAGAATCCAGAAACTAGACTTTCTAATATGAGAAGCCTAATTGGTGTAAACCTTTTAGATTTCAGAGGACAGACCAAGTGTTTCTTTAGATAGATAATGGATAGAGAGTAAAGCAGCTGGGAGGGCTATGACTATTTCTGGCTGTGGAACTCACTTGTTTACATAACCTTGAACCAACTAATTTTATCTGTATTTGTCTTACTTTCACCATGTGTGAAAATGAGGCAATGATGTTTGTTCACCTTTTAAAACGCTTTTGAAATCCTCTGATTTAGGTAACAATTCAGATCCAACTAAATATTTTTTAGAAGCTCACCCACATATAACTCAACAACTGCAAGGGTTAAAGGTTTAAGCAAAAGGCCACATTGCAGTAAGGATAATAAATTATAAGTGATAGTCTATCAAACTTGAGAAGACAGTTCAGTAAATACAATAAAAATAGATCTGTTTACATAAGGGATAAAAATTGGCTACTACTTTCAAACTAGAAGTTAATATATGCCATATTACTGCAGAGAATCCCACAAACCGTTTTTAAACAATACTATAACAGTTACATAAAACTTAATGGCAAGTTAAGTAGATCACCCCAGCAGGCCCTCTGCTTACTGCAAGGATATGGCACAGAGTTCATAGGTTACTTGAGACTCATTCTCCAAGCCAAACGAGTCAAACAATAACACTTTTAGGCACTGAAACACTTTTCCTTGGTTTTCAGCAGAAGCAGATGTAGAGCTCACTGCACAATGAACAAAAAGAATACTTTGAAAAAAGAATGACAGCAAAAACATAAGCTCAGCTTGCAGTTCATCTGTAATTATCCTTGCCTTTCACCTTGACATTAGCTTTCTACTATTACCCCCTGCATCTGAAGATCAGTGCAAACCTTCAATGAATTGGAAGCTCATTTCTTCATGTGTGCTTCAGATTCATTTGCTAAACAAATTGGTGCAATCTTCATTTTACTTTGGGGTGTAAGTTCTGAGTCATCATCATTTAATTTTCTCCAAGCCTCCAGCTCGTGTTTTCTGTTTTTCTTCCTGAATGTGTCATAACAACCGAATTTTACCACCCCAGTAAAATGGTGAAGCCTAGCACACATCTGCCAGCAACAAAATACTGTGCTCTCACTCTAATTCCCACATATTCCACTTTTCACACTTCCTTTGCATCCTTTCAATAAAGTGGTGGAGCCTAGTAAGCAATTTCTTTTATTCCCCACAACATTGTGCCAATAAATCAAAAGATTGAAAAGATACTTGCCTTGCATGCTGTTTTCCTAACCCCATTTCTATCAATATTCTCACAAGGTTAATTTCCTGAAGTCAATGACTTCCCTGTAGGTAGAATATCTGTCAGTTCTGGGTCAATATTGTGCTGATGAGCCGTGAAGACATTATTTTTCATATTTGCTAAGTAATTTTGACTTGGAAAAAAATCAGTTGAGAAAAGTCTTACTTTTTCAAATTTAATAGAAATTCTGTTGAAAAGTTTCCAGTATTCTTAATGCAGAAACAATAGGGGGAAAAAAACCCCTTAGTCTGAGCTTTGAGATATCCACCATGGATTTAAAGCAGTCAGTACTCTAGTATATTTATTTTAAAAACAGAATTCCGTACAGAAGAAAAGAAGGTGACACTTAGCAGTAAGAGAAAAGTGCTAAAAGAGAGGCAAAAAATTTTCATCTGGAAAGAAGTGAAACCGATGAATCAGAAGAAAATATAATTTAAGACAGAGGAGCCTTTAAAAGTTGCTAACAAAGTTCTGTGTTTGGCAGCCACATTACCTGAACTAGGACTTTGACTCCTTTGAGGGTGAATCATCTTTGAACCAGGTTTCAAGGACAGCTCTCCTCTCACAAATGCACAGAACATGCAACTTTGTCAAATTTTTCTTACCAGATCTGGGCTGGGCAGTGACTGCACCGTGTGGTGGCGATTGCATGTCAGTGGATAGCTCCATAGGTGTCATTTTTGCAGTCCTGGTTAGCGCAGACTGTGAAGCATCTCTACAGAAATACCCACACCAGCTCACCTAACCACAAAGCAGCCACATCTAGTATAACTTCAGCCTCAGTAGAGCCCAAGAAAAAAAAATGCTTTTAAGAGAAAGCTCACCTCAATGTCCAGATGGAAAAATATCAATATCAGACAGCAGGCTCAGTTATGGTAGCAGTAACAAATGATGGCAGACATTCTAAAGAGCAGGAGAGTTACTAGATGACTACTCCTTGAAATTATCATCAGGGGAGCATAGCAAGAAAAACACTTGTGGCAGCCCCACTCTTCAGAGAACTGGAAGAGTAAATACTTACGGTGAACTGATAAATACCTCAGAACCTTGGAAATTTGAAATTTTTAGGTGACTTTCCACATTCAGGACACAAGTATACATATCTGAACCAAAGTAATCTCCAGGAAGGTTGGAACTAGATGATCTTTAAGATCGCTTCCAACCCAAGCCATTCTATGATTCTGTGATTCCTTTTTGCCTTATCCCTAAATTCCACTTTCACCTGATGGAAGTACAAGGGTTATTCAATAAAACAGGCATACACTTCAGAGAAGAGGGGATTACATTTTAATGAGGGCAAAACCATACAGCTTCTGATCTTATTGTCAGAAAGGATGCAATGGTTTTATCTGCACCTTTCTCTCTCCATCTCCTTTACAAGAAGGAAAAAAACCCCTCCAGAGCCTCTTGAATATGCACAATTCACAAAACCTGAAATCCAGACAGTTAAGGTTTGGTCAAGTTATAACAGCATTAAGGCAGAGGTTAATATCACAAAGTGTCAGGCAATCTGAAGATCAGGCATCATTACATGCTCCAACAATTATGGCCAATATTACCGTGCCAAACTCAGAATTTTTATGTATGATTACCAAACTTTGTGTTCTGCTGCACAGTTGATGATACTGTTATGGAATATTTAGTTTGCTTTTGCATAAGTATTTCATTCTCAAACACTTATATGCACTTTGTGCAATAAGTCAGGATGAATTGTTCTTTAGGGATTGGGCTGCCTCCCATTGAATCCAGCTTGAGCTATACCAGATGCCATATAGCCCATCCAGAAGAGCTAACTCTTAATCTTTCTTTTTCTACATCCACTAAGTACAACTTAATATAATTGTGCGAGAGCACTGAGACAATAATGAATGAATGGTCCACGAAGAACTCTGGAGAGGTTTCAGCAATTTCTGTAAGGAGATTGAGTCAAAGTGAATCTGAACAAGATGCAGAACGTGGCAAAGTAATATCTGTTTTCTTCTGATTAAAAGGAAAGAACAAGTGTCCTGTCACTGATATTTAATCTTGATCCAGTATGATGTCTAATGTGAAAATTTACAATGTGAAATATTAAATATAAAACATCTGTTTTATTAGGGAACAAATCAAGTACTCAATAATTACTACCAGCTTCAACACTAAAATTTTAACAATATGTTTGATTTTTTTTAAGACTGCATTTTTTAGCAATTTTACAGCATGTCACATTGAAAGACCTTGCGGATACTTGCCAGATGTGATACAGTGGTAGAGGAACTCCACAGCCATGAGCTTATTTATCCTTAGATCACCCCACTCTTTTTCTCTCGAACGAGAGAAATGATTTCTGAATTTCCTAATGATCTTGCAAGATAAACTTTGAAAATTAATAGAGCTAGAAATTACTATGTTAAAAGGAGCATTATATTCTTTAAATCTAGTGCTAAGAACATAAACCTTTTCTAAGTCCTACTTATCAGTACAATGACGTCACCCTGGAGTAGGAGAAAGGATAATCTTCCATGTTGCTGCATTATTGAAGAATGGCAGAGTAGTTCTAACAAATACGCTGCCTGTACGTTTAAATACAACCAATATTGAACAGCCTTTTCCATAGAATGCAACACGTTGAGAATTTAAAAAGCCATGTATTGTTTTCTATATTTCTGATCTCTTTTCTCCCTACAACATAGGCACCTGCCTCAAGCATTTTTCAGTGCTTCCTCTCTGCTCTTTGCCTTCACCAGCTGTCGCTTCGGTGACATTTCCCAAGCGTGAAGCTGACAAAGAGCAGGGTAGAGCTTAAGTGCTGATGCTGTGGAGAACAGCAGCAATGCTTTAAATTATCAACACAGCTCAGTGTTTTGGGGACAATTTTTGATACTGTTACTTGAATGGACACTGCTTACTACACAACTCCTCGCACTGAATAGAGTTCAGCTATTTTAGAAAATTAAAGGGTTACTGAGCTACAGCATACAGATATTTAGTCAGTAAGTTTCATGATTCTCTACCACAATACTTCCTGTAAACTAGATATTGAGAAAGTCTATTCTTATTGATACTAAGAAATTTCTGCACATCTTCTCTACCAGTTTATTTTTCAAATTTCAGAGCGGTATTTAAAGGTTAAAATGATCTGTCATTCTGGTCTGAAAAAAGGTCAAGAATAGTCATCACGTAGCGTAGGCCTTCCTCCAACAGTTAAACTTTCTCTTAATTTTCTAGTTCTTGTCTGTTATTTGAGCCTCTGTAGCCCAAGATCCAAATACTGACAGGAAGAACTACTGCAACATGCAGAGCTAGCAGAAGCATTTTCTTCAACCTGTAAAAACACCAGTTTCACTATTGAAATTAAATCAACTCAGCCACTCCAACAGCAGAAACACAAGTCAACATGATTTTCAATAGCCTACAGCAACCTTACCTAGCAGCCATAATTTTAGAAAACATTCAAGGTAAGATTCCCAGTTTGTCATCTGGCCTGATTACAACATTTATTATTCTCATGAGTATCTTTAAACTGAACAGGGAGCATATCTTAACCTCTCGTTATTCAGAAATAGTTCCATGGTGTTTCTGGTTTTCCCACATTATGTGATATGGAGGGAAAAATTATCACAGGCCACTCTAACGCTGCTCACGAGGTGACAGTATTACAATACGCAGAAGCAGTTTCTGTGAAAGGAAGACACAGCAAGCCTGTTATGTCCTACAGTGCAGTAAACCCTTACACTGCAGCGTGTTTCCACTGCTTTGATTTGTAGGTGCTGCCACACTGCTAACCAAGTGTGAAGGAGCCCTCTAGTGTGAAGAAGAAATGGACCCACAGCTTATATTTTGCATACAAATAACACAGCAAAACAATGACTACATACAATGCCACTGTCAGTCTGTGGACATTCCAGCAACACTCATTGTCCAGGAGATTCTACAATCGTAAAACCTCCTGGATCTCAACCTTGAAGCAAAACAATATATGTGTATATATATTTTCATATATATATATATGATGATGTGATTTCAGGGCTAATCTATGACAGGCTATAAAGACTGTCTTCATTGAAAAAGGAATCCAAAAATTTGAGAGTGATGTAGAAATAAATTGAAGCCCCGTCAGATGAATATTTCATTGAAATTTTTCAATAGACCTTGACCTTTAGAACGATTGCTAAGAAGCATTTAAAGGACAGAAAGTCTTCTTACAAACCTTATGTGCTGTGATAAATTTTGTCAGTTATCTCAGAATCATTCAAATCTTCCAGAGACAAAACTAGTTTACTCTATAATAGAAACATATCCAGGAAATTCCAGTGCTCGAATTTATTTGCTAATGATAGAGTTTCATTACAACAGCTCCATCACTCTATTTCATATAATAGAAGAAAACAAAATCTATATATTTCACTACAGCATGTAATTCCTGTAATATTCAGATGGTATATACCCTGATGACACAAGAAGCCATTGGAGAGGCAGTATCTGCCTCTGTGGTACCCAGAGGTGCTATGAACGTGCTACAGAGTAGCTGTTGGCAAAAGATCATAGCCATGCAAGCAGAGAGACAGACACATAAAGAGAGAAAGATATTCAGTCCTACACAGGTCCCTAGTATGCAGCTATTTCCTGCATAAGAAATTTCTATTTTATGCTATGCCTCACTAAGATTAAAAAAAAAAAATAACAAGGACATTGACACCAATTCTGAATGAGATATACATTAAATTTATACGATCTAAAACAATACTGTTCTGAAGTTGCATAGAGAAAACCATATGCAATAGTTTATTTTGTGTAGTTTTTATCTTTAGAGTGATCACAGTTGATTGCATAGCAGTTTTATGATGCTGAATGGAAAGTCAAAACAATTAAGAAGTTTAAATTGACAACAACTTATCTAATGCCCTGCTGTCTAACTGCTAGAGGCATAAACAAAGAATACCTAGAATGCTGCAATGAGTTTGGGAAATTCATTAGGAAAGTTATGAAGTGGTATCAAGAAGAAGACAAGAAGGAATCCATGAGAGGCATAAGCAACTGACAGATGATAAGAAATTGCAAATAATTAAGCCAAATCACAAGAGATGCAGTTTAGGTGTTCATTTATAAACAAGGAACTGAAAACTCAGGCCCATTTTAGACAAGTAGAATTGTGAAAGTGACTTCATTGTACTCCCATTAAGGATTTTATCCTGCATGCAGACCTGAAACTTTTCTAAATTTCACAGATGGGGAAAATGAGTTCTGTAAAATTAAAGCGTTAACATGGTAAAGGCCCTTAGATTGAAAATCTTACGTGAACAGTCACTCTCACTAAACTAAACTCTCACTTCTGAAGATTATTTTGGATTATTTTGGCACCTCCTTTTCTGGCTAGCAAAGAGGAGTTTAGAGGAATGTAAAAGAAAAAACATGGGAAAAAAAATTAATCCAACCTTCCCAAACCACAGAAAATTCAGCTTCATTTGGTACACATTTTGCCCAAAGGTTCAAGGAGAGCAATGGTCATATTTTATCCAAAAAAATCACTCTGAACAGAAAGAACTCCAAAAAGTTGTGCTACAGAAGGCCTAAGACAAAGAAACTTTGTATTGCTGGCACCTACATCCACACTGAAAGTATATAAATAATAATAAGGTAGGAGGCTGTAGTGTTATTTTTTCATTTTTTCAATGACATTTGAGTGGATAACGAGAAAGTTAATCTGGACATGCTATTAAGTGAAAAACTCTTCAACTGCACATCTATAATAATCTGAAAATGACTTAACCTCACCTGAACGTTTGCCTGCTCCTTTAGTTGTATCAATTTAGATAGAAGAAAAACTACAATAATTTTGATCTTAGGTTTTCTTGTGCAGAGGTATTGTTTTCTATCCTATTTAATTCAGTCTATGTATATTAATACCAGACTTAGTTGTAGAGTTTACTACAATTAACTACTTAATGATAGTTATTTGAAAATATTTATGACCTTATTAAGTCAAATTATGGGTACCAACAGAGTACGCCCGAACATAATTTTCCTTTGCACATCTTGACTCTTGATTTGAATGCTGGACTCTTAATTTCAAATACAGCTAATTTGTAACTACAGAATGAAATATCTAAAAACCCACAACAAAGATATTTGAAAAGGTTTTAATACTGATGCCTCTGTCCAAGACACAACTCAGAATCTATGCTTTCAGATGACCAAAAAGATTTCTTCAAAGTCCTTCAGTCTGTGAGATTTATTAGCATTTAAAGAAATAAAAACTGAATGATAGGTGTGTTGAAGACTTGAGAACTAAAAATGGCTGTGATTTCCAATAAGCAATACAGAAATAAAAGAGATTGCTTAGAAATCCATTTCATAGAAATTACTTGGTTCTTCTTTCTCATTGTGATGCCATCTAAGCCCCTTAAGGGCACTTAAGACTAGCATTTTTTCCACAATACTTTTTTTTATTTTCTTTCTTTTTTTAATAACCACCATAGATCCTGAGCAAAGGTAGGCTTCGATTGACAAAATAGATGGCATGATGTGCAAAAACACTGTCCCAGCATTGGGAAGAATGATTTTCAGACAAAGTGCATCTAACAATGAGGGTACAGGTCACCATTGGGAATACTTATTATTACACTACTAAGAAAAATGGAAAAGTCTATACCATTGCAAGCATACTTATTCATCCTCTTGCTTTTCTGCTGAACTGGATTCTCTTGTTTAAATAACTGTGGATGTTGTGGCTCAAAGAAAGTCAGTGAGCACCTGAAATTTAAAAGTCAGATCAATTTCAACATTGCCAAAGCCCTTTCAAAGTTTATAGTGTTCCGGTTTGACCCACATAAGAAGCCTGGCTAAACAAAAGAACAGCAAAATTGCAAAATAAAAGAAGCCATTGAAAAACATCTTTAACTGATGAGGAGGTTTCAATCATTAATCAAGCCTAAACAAGCTGGAAAGGAAATAATAAAAGAAAGGAATAATTCTGGTTACTTAAAAAAACTTCTCTTTAAATGGAAATGAACTTTTAAAACCTTTGAACTTCCCTGAAAAGCCATTGAAACTTGGTAAGTTAGAACTTAAAAAAAAAAATCTACTCAGAAACCACATTCTGTTTTAAAAACTGGGACTGCAGAGGGCATTGTCAGCCCCATTAAAAAATTACTTCCTATTTGCTTCATAAACGAGTTTTACTGGCTACAAGCACTTCCATTTTCAAGGAATTTACAGAAACTGTAGTTTCGATATGTGTTATACTGGAATTAATTTCTCCCTGCACTATACCAGTGTTCCTTTATAATCTCCCTGCATATCTGTGATAACAAGGCGAGCTGGAAGGAGAAGGAGAGCAAGTGTAGTTTCATTTGTTATTCAGCACTGACTTCTTTTTCTTTATGTTGCTGTCACTGGAATTGATTCTCTTAGCTCCTATTGCAACATTAATAATGTGAGAATGGAACTACAACAAGTAGAAAACCAGCATAAGTGAAAGATGGATCAAGTCTAACAGTATACTTTAGCCAGGTTTAGTTCTGATTTCATTTCCAGGCACAATTCACTGTCTCTTTCTCATCTCAATGACCTCATCCTCGCTCCCTAATGACTATATACTCCACTTGGAAAGTTTCACTTTTCTTTTATCTCTTTTGACAAGTTTACCAGGAGCATCATGACCTCAAATGAATGTTTCATTTCAAGAGTAGATTTTTACATGTTGTACTGACTCAAAAATAAGGTTAAAGAAAGACAGGTATATAGTTAAAGCATTGGCTTGGTGCTTATGTTAATGTAGGTTCAGTTCCTGGCACTGACACAGCCTTCTCCTGTGCAAATAATTGATAGTTAGAGTCCATAAATATTACTCAAATTAAGTACTATCTTTCTCTTCAAAGAGCTCTTATAATTTAGGATACTGTACCATTTAACATCTTTCTGTCTTAGTTCCCTTTCTGAATGTAGGGGTCAGTTTGTCCTTTCTAATCAGGAATCTTGCAAGTCAACCTTCACAAATAGAAGTATCCCAATATGGCAAAAGTAGCAGACAATCAAAAATAATTTTTCTGGGAAATAATTCACATCTAAAATGTTGGCAGTAAGAAAACTACATGCTGAACTTCCATCAAAGGCATTAAGCCACCTTACCATGCTTAAAGTAATTTTTGAAATAATTAGTGTCATTCCGATTTGTACAGAAATGTTCAATAACTGGAAATCTAAACAAGATTCAGGCAATACTTCACAGGTACAAAGATGAATCTTGTTTATTCCTTGTGCTCTGTTGCTGCATCATTGTACAAGATTGGATGCTTTTTGCCAATGAAGCCCTAGGCAATGATGTCAGATCTTAGCAAACAGAGCTTAGAGTACATTCAAGTAAATCCACTAATGTTAATGGTGTAGACAACTACAAAAATGGTGTGAGGAGTGAGCCAGCCCCTTATGGCTTTACCTTCTATTCCCCTCCTACTTTCTATTTTCACACTTACTGAATCACAGAGTCAGTCAGGTTGGAAAAGACCTTCAAGATCATGACCCCAACCTCTAACCAAATACCTCCACACCCACTAAACCATATCACAAGGTGCATACATGCCTTTTGAACACTTCCAGGGGTGGTGACCCCACCACTTACCTGGACAGCCTGTTCCAATGCTGGACCACCCTTTCAGTGAGGACATTTTTCCTAATATCCAACCTGAACCTCCCTTTGTGCAATTTGAGGCTGTTTGCTATCACTTTTTACTTGGAAGAAGAAACTGACCCACATCTTGCCACAACCTCCTTTCAGGTAGTTTTAGAGAGCAATAAGGTCTCACCTGAGCCTCCTTTTCTCCAGACTAAATAACCCCAGCTCTGTCAGACACTTCTCATCAGACTTGTGCTCCACCAAGCTCTTCACCAGCACCATTGCCCTCCTCTGGATGTGTCCCAATGTGTTTCTTGCAGTGAGGGGCCCAAAACTGAACACAGTACTCAAGATGTGACCTCACTAGTGAAGAATACAAGGGGACTATCATTGGCCACACTATTTCTGATACAAGCCAGGATGCCACTGACCTTCTTGTCCACCTGGGCACACTGCTGGCTCATTTTCAGCCAGCTGTCAACCTGTACTTGTTTCTAATAAGGGAATGAAAGTTGTTTGCTGCTATAGTGGATGAGAGAGACCTGTGCTCACCTGCTTGCCCTCCTGCAAGAGTTACTGTTGTATGAATAAAGATAATAATTGTAATGTGTGTCAATATGTGCACTCCTGGATAGTGGGAAAGGTATTAGACAGGACTCACAACAGGCATTCACATCTTCTGCCTCTTAGTCAGATGACTATGCCAAAATGCACAAGCAAGAGCACCATGTTCGTTATCTGTTATTTTCTTTCATTTCTCTGAGTAGAGTTGAGAAAGAGTAGCTACAGAGCTAAAAATCCTATTACATGATGCAAAGCAATGTACCGCTTGTTACACGGTTGGTGGCATTAACCTCTTAGCAGTCATTCTGTGTCACATTGTACATCAGTGTTCTTTCCTTCTTACCTCCTTCAAGGAATCTCATCACATCCATTCCCTGCGATCTCTCTAGGTGCCACTAAGAGAACATTTACTCAGTGAACTGTAAGGCTGGAAGAGAAAACAAGTCTTCGTTCGTTATCAGCATGTTGCAAAGCCTGCTAAGGACAATGGAAGTGTTTTAGCATTTATTTTAATATACCTTGGATCAGGTTATATATAAGTAACTTCCGGCACCTGATTCATCAACACATAATCCTAAGATTTCCTAGTGACTTCCGTGATGCTAACATTTCACACAGTTATGGGGTTTGCATTGTTACTTGTTTGGTAATCCCAATAAAAGGCAGCTTTACAGTGGCTATGGGATAAGAAGGATATGAAATGTCCTATCATAACTGCTCCTTCTTCCACCATACACAACAATAGGCACTAATTATTTACTAGGAGAGCATATACAAGAAGAGGAGGGAATGTATTCTCATTATGGATATATGTCTCTATTACCATTGTCCTGCTTGACGCACTGTAGGGGGCAACATTCAAATGTACCGACCTATTGGCTTCTAATTATCTTGTCCTAAACCCTGATAAACCTGGTTATTCCTGCAATAGTGAATTTCCTTTCAGTAAAGCATTTCCCTTGCCAAAGTATATATTTTTTGGCAGCATCTGGCACTTTCCAGCCCTGAAATCTGACGTAGGCTTGTAAATTGTGCTAGGTCGGCAAGGTTTTCACCCTCTGGAGCACAGAATTGGTGTAAAATAATACATTATATTGTTTCCCATCCTTTCTCCATTTTTTTTTCCTCAAAAGAATTCTAAACTCTGAAATTCCTGTTTCATATCCCCATGCAACACTCAAAACTACAGGTCTTTCTCTTCACAAATTGCAAATGGCTTAGGAACTGTGTGAAGCATAATGGCTCTATCACCTGCTTAGTGCACTTGGTGGCCTCCAAAGCAGCCATTCCATAAAATGGGTGGAGGTCAGCACACCTACATGGGAGAGGAAATTGCTACAACTGCTGTACTTTGAAAACAAGTTAAGAGAAGTGGAGAATTTTTTCCCAATTAAATACACAATGAAGGGAAAAAACGCTTCTGAAAGCATATTTCTAGAGGGAAAGAAAGCACCTTGTTCAACTCTGTGATGGACTAAATAAATACAGACACAGAAACTACAAATGAAAACACCTTCTGGAATAAAGTTACACTTGTCTCACTGACTTTAAAGAGAGGAAACAGTTATTTTCCTCTCCATTTGAAACATCAAAGAGTTAACATTTTTTCATAAGGTGAAGCTTATAAATCTTATTTATTCACACTCTGTGAAGTCTTCATAGATTTCTCTTATAGATCAATAATGGATGCTTATGTTTTCCCAGTCTTACTTGCCTATTATTTCAGAGCACTGAGAAAACTTCTCCTTGCCTTGGACTCAGTAATTAATGCAATCCAGTATTCCACAAAGCAGTAGCTCTAGTGCAATATCTCAATATTAACAAATGCATATGCTTTCATAAAGATTTTACTTGTGAATACTGATAAAGCTTATCCTCTATTCTCATGCATATTAAATTAGATTTCAGAGCTAGGGCATCCATTCATTGAGCATTTATAAATGCTAATATATGCTCATTTTGATGAATACAAACAAAAATCAGTCTAAGCATAATTATTTTTTTTGGCATTAACAAAACATTGAAGGAAAATGGAAACTAAATATTAAATATTGCCGCTTCAAAATGCATGCAACTTATTTACATGAAAATCAGATTGCCTACTTTGCACATTTAAACCTTGAGGTATTTCTGTTAAGGGACTTTACAACAGTCCTTAAGATTTGTTATTTGCTTGTTTGTTTGTTTTAACAGTTCACAGAAGTATCAAAACCCAGGCATTTCCTGCTGATTGAACATTGACTCATAATTTCCCAAATACAGATTAGAAATTCCAGAGCACTCTCAAGAAGTATCACCAAATTAATATTAAACCATTTGTCTAAGATTATAAGGAGATGAAAAGTGATATCAACAATCTCTTATTTTGCATATGCATGCATCTACAATGCAAAAATAAACAGAAATATTAGCCTAACATACAGAATACAGTTAAAGAGGTATGGAGATACATAATTAAACAGTATACTCGTTGTTATGCTTTTTAGAACAATTTGTCATTATATTTAGTTGATAAATTGGAAATGAAAGAGACTGGCTTTGTACTCCACCAGAGGCATACATTTTGTGATTTATGACAAATCATTTTCAATGGAATTCATTTTCTTTGAAGAACTCCTAGGAGAAGTTGTGCATGTACACTAAGACTGAATCAAGTAGCTTTATCTGTAGTTGAAGAAAGAACACTGTCTCTTTTAGAGGACAAGGATACCTTTAATTTTAAGAAAAGCATTCAATACAGAAATAAGTCACTCTCCAGACACACCTCCTTGTTGACTTCACTATCTTAAAATAGATCCCTAAATTTTCAGGTAGCAAAGATGAGCAAGATGAATCGCAAACTCAACATCCCTAGTCTCCTGTGCCACTAAAAGGCACACAGCATATGCAACTCAAAAACACTCCAACCACCAGCTCCCAGTGTGGATCTAGCACATAGGATGAGTTTGTTCAGCTACTGTGTTGTAATATAGCACCACAGGCTCTCAACCTTATTGTTCAGGCCACAGAAAAAGTCTGCCTGACCAGGCTACTTCTTTACAGCATGCTCACGTACATCCAGATACTATAAGCTGCTGTCAGTGTTTCAAAATTGTAGTTATATCACCCTGATGTTTTGATGGAAACATTGTGAGTTTCTTGCTACAAGACTCGAGCATGCTAATAGGTCAATGGCCTTTCACAATACTGTAAAAGCTGCAGTTACAGCTGAAGATTGACTCTAATAGTAGGTTAGGAATGAGTTCACTATTTTTCAGATTCATGATATATTTCTGAGTTACAGTCTACATGGCATTCTCGCGTTCTACTGCTTGGCTAAAGCAGTACAACAAATACAAAGAGTCACATAAAAGTTCTAGGACACATAACTCCAGCTCTTTCTAGAGTCCCCTGAAGAGTGCATTAGCTTTGGGTTTACCCTGGGCTATTTCTTATGTAATTTCTAGTGTTACAACAGTAGATTATGATTCTACGCAGAATGTGCAGGTAAGTTGACATTTGAAACTTCTATAGTTCATCTACACCAGTGCTTCTCACTTTGAAACCTTTGGTAAAAAAGAACCAATGACAGCAACAATAAGATATTTTGGAGGGATGAAACAGAGAAATCGAGTGTAAACAAGTCCTGCTGAATTACTCCCCTGACTTTGCATTGTTTAAGGGGAAGTGCTTTTAGTACAGAAGTCCATTATTCAACTATTGGAATTCTGTGCCTTGGTCTGCTTTCAGAGGACTTCAGAACAGTGTGACTAGACTTTGTATCTGCTTGTCGCACATTGAAAGAATCATTCACATATTTGATAGAGTAGATTACACAAGAGCCAAATATTCTATTAAGTAAACTTTGACCTACGTGATATGAAATTCTTCTGAGCTGGCAGCTGACAAAAAAGGAAAGAAACCTCCAAGGAAATCAGTGTACATCAGCAAAAAGGAATGCCTAGGACTCTGGTATGTCCACAGGCAGCACTTTGAAGGTTGAGTAAATATAAGGAAGTTTTTGACAACAGTTGGAAGACAGCACTCAAATTATGTCAGAAAGATGAGAAAGAACTATATGGGTCCCTAGTACAGTGACACAGAAGGTCCAGTCCATACTGAAGGCAATATTATTAAAAAAAATAAGGAACAGAAAGCATATTAAAAATACAGAACCACCAGCTATTTATTTACCAATATGGATTTTGGTCTAGAAATTAAGTGCTTAGTTACATCAGTCCCAATGCAGGAGATCACTCAGGCATGTGCTCACTCTTTAATATGTACTTTAGTCCAACACACTATGTAGGAACTTGAACATTTGCCTAGATCTAAATGCATACTTCGGCAACTTGATGGACTGGGACCATCTGATCCTGCAGTCCTTCCAGAAGCAGATGGGCCTGATAATGATAACATCTGTAGAAGTACTGTCTCCCTGTAATTCTTTATCTCACCTTTCTCTGTGGTAGCATCTTTGTAAACTGCAGCAATTTAAAATCTATTGGTTTAAAATTACTTTAGGCATCAGATACTTCTCAATCATGATTGAGAATCATGATAACTGAAAAAGATTTTTTTTTCCTATTGATTTGCTCTCTCTTTAGGTACTTCAGCACATTAGGTACTATCACATTCTATATCACACAAATGTTAAGTATATTTAGTTGTTTACGTCTTTCAAAAACCTTGGGAAAACATTTTTTGAAAGAAAAAAAGTCAAACCACAATACTAATGATATCTTTTTATGAAGGATGAGCATTTAGTATGACACGTGATACATGAATATTTAAGCCTATAAATACATAAGTTTAAAGTTTCATAGCTGACCACATCACTGATGTGTTAGCAATTCCATTCCAATGTTGTTACACACACCATACAGGCTTTATAAAGAGCTATTAGACATTTTATAATCCTTCATAAAATTATTATTCTGTCAGAAAGAAAATTCACTCATAGATGTCTTTGGTCTGGTTACACTAAAAATTATTTTGAAGTACTGAGATTTTCTTCAGAAAGATTCCAGGATTCAGGACTTATACTATTTATGTATATGATAATGAGGAGAAATGTTGCCACGGAATACTAAGTCAGGCGGTGCTTCATAGTTTACTAAATCTACTTTATTGACTTTATAAATGGTTAAATTCTGACACTGAAGGGTAAAATAACTTGAACAGAAGCTTTTAGGGTGTGTTTGCTAGACAAAATTGGAAGACTGAGAAAAGAAAGGGAAGCTTAACTAACCAGTTCTTTGTACCTATATAGTTCAGCTGGATCTATTAGGAAGAGTTACACCTGCATATCCAGGAACAGAATTTACCCTCCCATATTTTACATGGGAGCAAGACAAGATGTGGCAGAGCTCTGGGTATACTGCACGTTAATGACACCCCACACCTTATCATGACTGCTAAGTTTTAAAAGTATGAGGCTAAAACAACTGGATTATTAGGCTAAACTGGATATTAGACTAAAACAACAGATTTCAGGAAAAATCTCCAGGGAAAAGCTTGTAGTTTATATTATAACTCAGTGAGGGAGAAAAGTCTGGGGAAAAAATAAAACAAAACCAAAAAAATCCTCTGTAGTTTAATATTTATAATATTTTCAGTGATACACATAAAGCAACACACAGGCACAGACAAACCAAAATATTACTGTAATTGACTCCTACTCCTGGCTTGCTGTTCTGTTTAGTCTTATGAAACAAATGATTTAGCAGGCAATGTACAATATAGAGGCCCTCAGTGGATTGCAATATACAAAGTAAGCATGTTTTTCTTTTTGTTTAATTTATAGTCCCCAGAAAAAAAAAAAAAAAAGGCATTTAAAAACCTGTTGTCTGAATTTACAAAGCTCATAGGGATAGTTAGTTCTTAGCTGGCTGTATTGCTGGCTAAAATGTGACATACTATGCCACTAGAGGTCTTTTCATTTACTGATGTTCTAAGGCCTCAAGGGTTCTTCATCAATGGATACGTGTTTTAATCACAGGGAAATGCAAAATGCGGTGTCATCTTTTCAAATTAACAATTGCAGGACAAGTTCATGGATACCAACCTAGAATTTGCTGTATAAGCATTAGGCGCAATAATTTCTCAAAGAGAAACTGAATTTTCATCTTTTTTTGATACCCTTATCCTTTATCTAGCTTGAGTAGTTCTTAAAATGTAAACTCCTGCCAAACTCTGTGAATAACAGATTTTTGGTCTCAGTGACAAAAACTGAGGGGGAAAAGAAAAAGGAAAAAAAAGGCAAGAAGAGAAATTGGTAGAGCTGACTGAGTTACTTCATTTTTTGGCTCTTGGTGCAATTTTCTTTCCTTTTTTTCCATATTTTTCAGTTCTTAACCAATGCGGATCATTCTGTAAATGGAAACATTTAATGCTGAAAATGTCAAAACAGAACACTTAATCTTTTCAGAATTTTACTGTCTGAAATCAAATTCTACCAGAATTTTAAAATAGATGTAGTAAGCAAGCAACTACTTACTTTTTTGTGAATTTACTGTTCCTTCATTTCTAATTAGTCATAACAGGGCAACTACACATCCAACTGGGTTGCATACAAACAAGCCCAGGAAATAGTGGGTCTTTCATCTCTGTGTAGTATAGCAGAGAATTTAGAGAAATTAGCCGGGTTTTCCCATCAGGGAAAAAAGACAAAAATACGTGTGTAAGAGTTGTATGAATGGAAATGTCAGCCTTTACTGGAGCTGAGGGAAAAATGCAAAATATTTGCCAGTTAAGTAGTTTCTACAGATGCCTGGTGAAAATGCAAAACACAGGAAAACCATGTTATGTCAGTGCCATTTCCTATCTTGTGCAAGTCTATGGAATATAAAATCTGCTTTTATCTGTTCCATCAACCACCTTCCTATTTTTGCTGCATTTCATCAGTTACTTTGTCACCTTATTTCCTGCTTCCCACTAGCTTTTGAGTTTGCAGATCTTACAGCCTGTGCAGTTGTATACAGTATTTCTTTCCCCTTTGGAACGCACTCTGACTTCACATACTACCTCGGTGCAGCCTTTTTTATTAGGGAAATACTTGTGTACATCACAGCCATGATCTATGATCTTTTTCACACCAGCTACCTCAGTTGGCTCAACAATCAGTTTTCATCCAAAAGCTAAAGGGTAGATTTCTTTTGTAAGGCTTGTAAATGTCAGATTTCAGCTTCCTCCCTGTCCATTTGCAATGCTGAGACAGTTCAAGAAAATAATAATACTTTCCTCAGAAGGCAAAAATTCACTCAAATACTTAAAAAGCGAACACCCATAGACAGAGATCAAAGCTAACTGTTTCCAGGAATATCTTTGGAAGGTGTATTTGAGAACAGGGTCTTAGAATAAATACACACAGATAGTCTCTACGATGGTCATCGGTGATTCAGTTAAAATAATGCAACTTAATGATATGACTGCTTCTGAGATCTTTGCATTTTCTTTCTAACATAAAAACTTTCCATTTGTGTTTTGAATAGGTAAGCCCACAGGGTATGGATCCAGCAGTAGGCGCTTACACCACAAGGGGATAGTGGATGAATGCTGCTTCCAGAGTTGTGACCTGAGGAGGCTGGAGATGTACTGTGCTCCAATAAAGCCACCTAAATCTGCACGGTCTGTACGTGCTCAGCGCCACACTGACATGCCAAAAGCACAAAAGGTAGGCCAGGCTGGGAAAAATTCCCAACAAATAACAAACAAACCAATCAAACCGAGCTCACAAAAAAAAAATATCAACCAAAAAACCCCTATGTATTTTATTTAAGGAAAATCCTATCAAGGCTGGTAATGTAGAAAACAATCAATGTGTTCTGCCTACTAGATTCAGTGAAGTTTTGGAAAATAGTTTCCATGGTAGGAAATGAGTAGGAAATGGTGTGTTCCATCTCATCTCTTAGAACACTGAATAAAACATGGAGCTGCTAAGCTGGTAGTTGTGAGGCTTTATCCTGCTATAGGGTAGTAAGTGATAAGTACTCACGTCATCCAATCATAAATAGCATCTAAGGCTTCTTTCAAAACAGAAACCAAACACTGAATGTTTAACAACTCATCTATCCAGAATCTCTTCACTCATTCTTCCCTTCTAGGGAGAGGTAGAATGAGTGCTCAAGAAGGAAAATATAGCTCTTTTGGTATTCATTTTAATGTAAATTAAGAAATTTTTTTCTTTCTTCATTATTTTGGTTTTTTTTTAAAAAATTTATCGGAACTACATTAAATGGATAGTCACTGCAATCATTATATACTTCATTTTAACTATTTAAAGTTTAGTACGTATATCCTCCAAGCACTGCTGTTATTGATTGGTATTATTTATACAGCTGTGGAGTTCAAAGTATCCAGAGTTTTGTTTCTGTTATACTGGATATACTGTACATATATGTATCAACAGAGTCTATAGTTCAGAAAACCCATTTTAGATTAGGCTACAATTATATTCAACCATCTCTCCTGTTGGAGTTCTGAACATCTGTTTTACATGTTATCTGTCTTCTGCTGTAAATCTCTATTGATTTATTTTATTGCTGTTGACCCTGTCTGTCCTACACATACATTGGCCCCACTCCTGCAGTTATCTGAAAATTTTTGCTTGTAAGAAATGCATGAAAATCTAAGATTTCATAGGAAGTCAGGAAACCAGTACTGTGTATTAATTTCCTTAATATAATCTTTATGAAAAGAACAACTGTAATCTTGCTGGCATCCGTTCTTCTCCGTAAGTCAATCCATAGAATGGAATCCTTTCACCTCTTCCTCATGAGTTTTCACACTTTTAAAACAGTGTCTTCCTAGGAAGTACCACCTTAGCCCTTAATATCACTAGGGGAACACCGGGCAACAAGTGAAGGCTTGCTCAGGTAGAGCTCAACTATAGATAAGAAAACCCTGTGTTTTTTTCCTAGCTGGGTGCACATATGCTTAAGGCTTGCTGGAAAAGAAGCAAACAGGCTTGGCCAGTAATCTGTGGCTCCTTCCCATACTCGTTGCTAAGGTGATTGGTAAAACATTCAAATAAAGGAGACAAGATACCTGCCAGCTCTCTGATGGATCTCCACACCACTTTCCTTGGAGGACTAAGGAATGATGTCATTCTTTAGGCAGCCGTTCTCTTCCCAGTTCAAAACACAGGCAGGAGAACACTTTTGTTACAAACAGGAAGGACCAGAAGAAAGGCCTTGTATATTCCTCCAGCATCAGGGGAGGTAGCGTTCAGGAGAGGTACTGGAAGAATAAAATAAAATAGAGAATATGTAACTGAGTAATTGAGAGAGCCGAGCTGCAGAAGAAATCATCCAGGAAATTAAAAAGAGGAAAAACCAAGAGGTTAAAAGGGCAGAACAGCACCTTTAAAGAAAATGTATGTGAAAAGGAGGAGAAAGTTGAACAGAAGAAAAAAAACCAGAAATGCTTCTTGATAGGAACTGGACAATAAAATAACAGAAATCTGATGGGAAAAACAAACTGAAATTGTCATTGTTATTTGTGGATAGAGAAAATTAGATTGAGGAAACAAAAATACAGAAGGGGTGGAAGATACTATTATTCAGATTTTTGATACATGAAAGAAAAATCTAAGGAAGGAAAGATAAGCAGAATTCATTAGGAAAAACTCTGGTACATATCTTCATGTAATTTTTTTCTTTCTCTCCCTCTTTTTTTTTTTTTTTTTGCAGTCAGTTGTACATACCTCCACTAAGAAAGACAAGTATGTTCATATTTTCTTTAAATAGGTTCTCCCAATATAAATGTATTTAGCTAGTTCATAGTGTTGATATGTCACTGATTTTAATCAAAAAACAGTTATGCTAAAGTCATATTATTTTTCAGTTAAATGATTGTTTCTGCTTTATTTTTCTCTCTTATATGTTATATATGAGATATATATCTTACATATAGGAAGTGAATATAGGTATGTAAGATAATATATACGATCTTTTAAAAATTTTCTTATTAAATGCAATATTTAAGGTAGGGTTAAGTGTTATGGAATACATAAAATGTTGTGCAGTTACTCTCAGACTTCATAGATATTCAGTTTCTTATGCCTCTCATACATCAGATACAGTCTTTATTTGCCACCTTCTCCTAACTTTTTAAATGACAAATCCAGCATTTGGGGTTTGGTTTAAATGGTTTTAGTGCTGAAGTAACTGATCTACTTCCCCAGTTCCTTGAGCAGATCATTTTTCCTACACAGAATTTGGTAGAATATCTTACTTCAATGGAGCAGGAGTCTTCTTCTGTTTATAGGCTGTGTTAAAGCAGCTCTTTAGTCATTACATTACAAACATAATTTACACTATATGCACTGGCTTCAACAGTAAGAGACAAGTACTGAATGGTTAATGTGGGCTGGGAACTCCAAAAATGCCTATTTGCTGCTATGAAGCCAATATCAAGAACTAGTCTCATTACAATTACAGAAACTATGTGGAGAGTTTTGCTTATAGCTAACGAACAAAATATTTTATAGGACCATTATTTGGCCTGTTCTGAGACCATTGCTCACAAGGAAATATAAAAGTATATTGAAAACTAGAAAATAAACCTATTGTTATGATATACTTGGATGTATTTTATATGCAGCATAATTTACAGATTCAAAAACCAACCAAACAAAAAAAGAAATTCAACCAACCTGCAGGATCTGTTGTTTACTCATTCCTGATCACTTACCAATTCTGCTCATTCAAAGCCTGCTTTATTTGCTTGCTACTTGAATACTCTGTTCAGAGCTCTCATTAGAATTCTTACTGCTAAAAATGAGTAATACTTCAGTATTCCCCTTCCAGAGGTGTTAAAAAATTGGAAGTGATCAACTACGTAATACAAATCCATTAAAAAGTTCTATCTCACTTGTTGTCAGTTATGAGAGCAGATACTATTAGAGACCACTCAACTCAGTTATATGCCAGCATTTCTAAACCCAAAAGAGATGTCTCTTCATTTATAGCAGAGAGAACAGGTGTGAAACTAGAGCACATTACCAATTAAAGTTGGGGGGTTTAACCCAGAACTATGAGAATACATCTTGACATTGCCTAGAGATTAAAATGTCATTTAATGAGCAAATACATAAGCTAGCAAGGTTGGAGTTAAAACAGGGAGAAACTTTCAGTATTTGTGCTGGAAAGCAAAGTAATGGTTACACCTATTTTTATGCTAAATTTGTAATTAGAATTTTGAAGAGTGAGAAGAGGTGTTAAAGTCCTGTCTTCAGTGTCATGGTCCCATCTACTTTTTCTTTCATTCCTCTCTTCTGAAAAAATGCTAATAAAAGTTTAGTCAATTACCCTTAAGTGAACTAAGTACTAACAGCAATTTTGAAAATTAATGAGCAGAACTTTGAAAAACAACTGCCCCAGCAAAGAAATAACTGAGCAATTTCCACAACTGTATATGCGAGGGAAGACTGTGACCTTTCTAAACAAAACAGCATCTCAGAACCAATGTCAGGAAGTTCTTATCAATTTATCTTGAAAACTACTACATGAATGTAAACACTGACAAGGCTGATTTTAAAATTCGGTAAAAGAGAATCATACAATCATTTAGGTTGGAAAAGACCTCTAGGATCATTGAGTTCAACCACTAACCCAGCACTGCCACGTCCACCACTCATCCGTGTCTCTAAGTGCCACATCTACACATCATTTAAATAGCTCCAGGACTTCCTTAGGCAGCCTATTTCAGTGCTTGACAACCCTTTCTGCGAAGAAATTTTTTCTATCATCCAATCTAAACCATTCCTGACACAACTTGAACTTGTTCATGAACACAGTGCCATGCCATCCCCTTGCACCCTGAGGAAAAGGGTAAAAGAAGTGCACATCTGGATATAATTTTGCTCTTCCTCAGATTTTCAGTCCTTATTCTTCTTTAGGCCTATATGTGAAAAATACACATAAATATATATAACAACAAAGTATGAATAGGAAGCAGGTTCTTTCAAAAATACTTTTCAGATTTTATCTAATCTTCTGATTTTAAATAAATACTGAGGGGGACTAAGAGAGAAAGGGGAAAGATATTAGTATTTTTAACTTAAGAAAATGCCATTAAGAAAACAGAGTATTATATTAGTTCTCATTATTTTTTCTAAGACTGGCAGATTCTTTTGTAATTAGCTCAGTATCAACTCACAGATACATTTACAGGCCAAAATATGCACAACGGCATCAATCCTAATTTCTGTTGCAGCCATGCCACATTACTAAGCCAGTGAGGGACCTTTTAGGTGTAACAGATAGGAGGACTTGGCCTCTTCAGAGAATTTTCTCCCATTCCTTACTTTCCAGCCCTGTTTTTATGTTACTGATCACACTGCCCACAGAACTGAAAAGCTTTCAAAAAGACCCCAGAGAGTTCATAGCTAAGGTATCGTGCCTGTTACTACAAACATTAGACTTCCCATTTATTGCCAGTAGAGCAAGAGAAGTTTTAATGCCAATGTGAGGTTTGAATGTGTGTCCTAACAGGATAAGAATGCTGCTGCATGCTTCCCAATACCCTTCCATCTCAGTCAAATGACTGCTACCAGACTGAGGTGGTTGTTATCCTTGCGTTAATAACACCTTGCCTCCAAAGATCCATGCTGGAGGTGATGGGTTAGAAACCTGCACCTCTGTTCATGAGCTGACATATAAAGTTCACTTTTTGCATCCCTCATCTTAAAATGATGATTGTCTTTGTTTGGGTCTGTCAATAAAATAAGCATTACAGATGCAATTTTATCTCTAACTACCTTTTTCTCAAAGACTTGAGAAATGAGGCAAGCTTTTCTAGACCAGTACAAATGCAGGTCGGAGAACCTGATTCAAGCATTCACACCTTTCCCCCCCTCTCTGTCCCAACAGTCTCAGCATTGCATACATGAAAAAATGCGTTATGTGGGCCAAAGCATTTTCTGGCATGCGTGTTATGGCTACTACCACAAGTGGCACTTATTTCTAGGTATTCATCAAAATGGTGACTCAGGAGAAGAAAATGTTCTAAAAGTAACCTACAACCTTCCTTCAATTTCAAAGCTACTTTGTGTATCATGACAACTTTCTTTTTCACCTACATGTCAATATTAAAAGCTATGACTGAAACCCTGCAGCATCTTAATATCTGCTTTATTGGGATGATAAAACCATTTTAAAGTCAGACAACAGTGGTGGAGATAATTTATATTTTCATTTGCAAAAAATACAGTTAATTTTCAATCTAAATACACTTTGAAGATTACTGCAATGCAGAATAGCTGTTCTTTCATTATAAGACTCTCACTGTCCATTTTATAGATCACAAGTGTGCAGTCCATAAGAATGTATGACTATTTGGAAATAAAATACAGCATATACCTTTTCTATATGCTGCTAAACTCTCTTAAAAAAGGTGAACCTAGGGTCAGCACTGAGGAGAATATTTTGCTTTGCTGCTGTGTAGAAAAAAAAAAAGGCAGATGTGTAAAGAAATTCCCGTTTTCTTAGTTCATTGTAACTGATACGGGCATTTGTAGAAAAAAGCAGGATGTTGGCAGACTCCTGTGAAACTCTGCAATGATGATTTTAGTGAAAATCAGTGAAAATTGAAGGGTTCACACAGAATGAGGACTTCAGGGTGAAAACTAAGGTACGGCTTAGGCATAACTAAAGATAGGCAAGGTAGTTTTGGAAAAGCTGGAACAGAATCAATGAAAAACAAAAAATATTTTCATTTATGGTTAAGCAGAATTCTGTTGACATTTCTGATTCTGTATTTGCTAAGAAAGTTATTCTACAGTAATATTAGCAAAATTGGATGAAGACAAGCCAGTATCCTTCTGAACTTTTCACAGGAATAGTGACTAGATGATTAATCTAGTCTAGAATTGCAGATTCCTAAAAAAGACATTTCTTCATTATGAATACTTTACTATTAACAAGTTTGGCTTGTCAGTGATGATGAATCCTGGATTGGCTCAATGCTTTTTATTTGTTAGTGGTATAATTAATTTAACAATTACTAGTACCTCTTTGGTTTTATTTTATATACTTAAAATAATAATTCAACTCATATCCATCAGAATCCAATCCAAATCCAATGAAAATTAATACGCTCTATGTGAGCTCAAGTTTTGTGATCTTTTGCCAGTTTCTGATTTATTTCATGTTTAATAGATACTGAAGGGAAATTGAAAAGTTATATATAGAATAGCATTTTACATGGGAAATCACCAAAAAAACTCAAAACTGTAATGCTCCAAAATAGCTTCCATTTTCTTTCTGTCCATCAGAAAAGCAGTCAAATCTTATTACTTTTTAAATTTTGGAGGCTACATTACCTAATTTTCGGGATTTTAATAGCAGTTAATGCAGTGGTAGAGATGCTTCATGTTTCACAGGGGTATTTTTTTACTTTGGCTTTTCTTAGAACAACAGAGATGATTTCGGTTAACTAAGCATTTGACTCCTGCTGAGGATTATAAATATGGAGAGTCGCTTAGTTTGATACGGAAAGGACAAAGCTTTGGGTCCAGCAAATATTTGCCAGTATGGCAAATAGGGAAATCAAACTGAAATGTATATGCCACATCCATCACCACTGCTGGAAGCTGGCCTGTGCATGGAATGACAGTGAGCTGAGGGTGTTATTCACAATAAAGCTCTCTTAATTTACTTGACACATCACCCTGTCTGTTTTGAAAATACAAATTATTTGGCTGCAGTTCCTGCATTGAACCCATACTTTTTATCCTCCTAAAGGCCTTATCCAACATAATCTGACATATCTAATATGCCACTTATGCAATATGTAGTTAGCAGAGCAATTTTGAAAACACTGGGAACCAAAGCCCAAAAGACTCTGTAAATCCTGCAGTTGTGACTCTGAATTTCCCTGGCCCCTGTACATCCTGCTTCTGCAAATGTCCTTGTGTAAGAAAGAAAATCTTTGGTACCTACTCTTTGTCAAAGCCCATCCAAGGTCCAGTATGCAGATGTTTCCTCTGTCAAGGTCAACAATGACAGTGATCATTTATGTCCAGGAGAACTGAAAATTTAGGGTAGAGCAGTTCTGGATAGTCAAGTTCCCTGTAGAGAATTGAACTGTTTATTGATTAAAACACAAGAGAATGTTCTCTGCAGACTGTTCTCTGAACTGGCAGAAGGGGGTCTAGCAATTCCAGCATTCTGGGTAACCGTTATCCTGCTATTATAAGTTTTGTGGTCATATAAAGTATTTAAACCTATCTGTAATACATTTTTCTTTCTAAATCTTCAGGAAGTGCATTTGAAGAATACAAGTAGAGGGAACACAGGAAACAGAAACTACAGAATGTAAGAACATGCCATCCACAAGAATGAAGAATGAATGTGCCATCTGCAGGATACTTTGCTGTAAATAAATTATTTGTTAAACATTGGAAGACTTAAAAAACCTTTGTTTTAAAAAGCTTGATGCAATCTCAACCAATGGGCATTCTCCCAGTGAACAATGCAACTAAACATTCCAATATTAAGTCTTTAAAGAACAGTTTAACCAGCCCAGAGCTAAAAATTCTGTGGTTGATATATTACTGTTTGTTAACCTGTTTTAAATGTCCTGCACAAAAACTCTTAAAGTCCTGTGCCCCTCAAAAGCCTACAAATTTATGGGCCTTTGATGGATCCAATTGCACTAAATTAACCTATGAACACTGGCTGCTGGAGTCATTCATCAGCCTTGTCTATGTGGTGTTTTTTTATTTGCACTTCTATACAAGCAACAGGCTGTTTGTTTTACAGTGTCTGATAACATTGTTTGTCTACCCCTTCATATTTGCACAGTTTGACATTCCCAGTAACAGCAGCAGTAAGGTAACATATACAGTTTCAAACATTCCATCTGCGGCATTTCGACAGAATATGGGTTATAGATGCATTTGTTTTAAGACAGTTTTATTCTTCCTTCTCTTGCAAGCATGCAATTTATTGCAAATTGTGAGAAAAAAGATTTTTAAAAGCAGTTAAAGCATACATAGGCTCTCAAACCAGTAATGATTCTTCCAGGTAATTATTTTGCAACAGTATAGGCAACTTCTTTCTTCCTCCATATAATACAGTATGTAAAATTTAGCATATCAATAATACACATATATCAAACAGTATGTAAAAAATCTCTGTTTTATAGTACAACGGTGCTATTTTATAGTTTGTTACATGAAAGGGTCTGGCCAAAACAGTAATAGGTAAAAGCAAATGTGAAAGGACCAAGCCAAAGACTAAATAATGAAATAGTTTCAAAACTATTCACCTTAAATCAACTGAAATGGCTTCAGATTTCAATATGGCAATAACTTTCCCATCCTCAAAAGAAAATTCAGAAACTTGTTTCCTTTTAGATGTTTGAATGGTGGTGTTTTCATTTATGGTTATGCGAAACACAAATTCATAGATGTCTAAGCCCAGAGAAGACAACTTAAGAACAGTCCTCAAATTACTTCAAAGGGTAGTCCATCAGGGCCTAAATCTTCCTGAACTATCAACATTCTATTTAAACATAAGAGAGGAGTACTCAAGTTCCCTTCCATTTTAATTCTTCCAACAATCAGATGTGACTGTTTAACTGGGCTTCTGCATCTCTCTGTAAATCAGAAAAGCTGATCTAATCACCAAATTACAGTGGAGAAAGAGTCGTCAGGAAGACATTAACCATAAAATCCTTGCATCCTTACTTACAACCCTCTGTTATGTAACTTTGATAAGCGCTGCACTGATTCTACCTTGAATAACACTGTGCCCTAAGCTCCATTTCTGTAAATCAGCCCAGGGCTAGACTGGCCATACAGTGAAGGGAGTAGGTAGCCAGCAGTGTCCCAAGGTGAGCAATAAACTTCTCTGTGAGAGAAGGGAAGGGAAGATGGGGGGGTCAATTTGTTGTTCTCCCCTTTCCAAGACCTCCAATGTGGTTCCACTCGCCTTCTTTCCCTCACCACCTTGCATGTGGTAAGCTCAGCAAGGGATGAAGTTATCTCTTGGTCAAACCCAAAGGGAGCCTGGACAATACTGTATGAAGGGAGCGGTTAGGGAGATGTTACATTAGATCTATAAAGGAAGTATCACTTTTTAAAGGCTCTAATCTGCCTTACTTTCTACTGCATCCAAGGGAGTAGATAACGGAAGGACTGACTAAAACACAAGAAAAGGTTCTCTGCAGACTGCGTATATACAGCAGCTCAATATTTCCTTGTGAAACAAGGTAGGTCTTAAAAGTCTAACAAATTACTATAGCTCCTTTTTTTATTCCCATAGAAAATCTGTGGTCTGTATTTTTCAACAAGTACAATGTATTCCTATGCAATTCTTTAAGCCCTCTGCTTTCTGTGAGATGGATGTCTATATGCACAATAAGCTGCCATAGCAATGTAAAAGTAGAACAGTAAATGAATAAAAAGAATGTGTCACAGCTGTCACTGACTGAGATAGTTATGTTCAAAAAGGAAGAAAGTAAAGAGAAACAGGTGTGGAAACTAAACTAAATTGTCTGCCACCAATTCAATAAACAGAGCTAGCAATTCTGATATCTGCCACAGCTCCTACACGCCTTTTTCTGGCAGGGGGGATGGAGAGGGAAGTACTCTTACTTTAATGGCTGTAAGAATTCTGAAATACTATCTAAGAAAAAGCCATTATTTTGATGTCACAGACATAATACATATTTCCATTTCAAGTCCCATGCCCTTTCTGTCCCCTCCCTATCTCCTCTGAAGTTCTAAGGGGAGGAAATAAGAAAGGTGTGAATGTAAAAACCAATTTGCAGATAGCTGTGGTGGCAAGTTTCTTTGTAGGTAACTTTTTTATTGGTGCACTGTTAACATAACTGAATATCTATACATCATTTTGCATTAATTCCTGTGAATTAATTCAAATTTTTTGTCTTATCTTGGGATTCGCACACTCACATTCTCGCCACCATATTTCATAATCAGAAAATATCGCTCAGACACAGCAGTATCTAACATCACAACTTGACAACTGCCTAAACAAATTGGAACAATTCTTGAAAGAAACTAAAATAAATAATGAATAGCTACAAACTTCAAAGGCAACACTTTGCTTTACTAGAGAATAAATGGTATCACAAAATGGAAAGTAACTGCAGCCCTGCAGACGTGACAAATGCATGGATGGGAAATGCATTTTGTATAAGAAATCTCCAGTCATATGGCAGGGAGCACATGATATACCAGTCAGTGTGAAAGATAAAGGGCTGCATTAACTTAATAATCTTAATAAATCCGCTACTTAAAGAAGTTGAAGCGTGAGCCAAAACATCTCCCTCCCGAAAGTACAAAGCAGTCTGACTTGGAAAACTTCTAATTAGAGAAATTGAAAGGTTCAGCTGGATTTTCAAAAGCACTCCAGATATTTAGGAACAGGGCTCCCGCTGGATGCCATTGATTCCCATCACTCACTTAAATGGCACAGAAAAGCCCACTCCCCATCCTTCCCTATGGTCTAAGTCACATGAGAGAGGTCACAGATTTTTGCATTCTAGAGTAGACTTAAAACTCCAATTATTACCTGTCACTGAAATGCATAAGAAAAAAGTTAATTAAGCCTCATTATTTTCAGTCAGTTCAAAAAGCACTGAAGATCTAAACCCACTGAAGTTAATATATCTCTTTCATCAAGGTAGCAAAATTTGAGCCTTATCTTCATAGTAAACATAATTAATCATTAAGAGTTTGGAATGAAAAATTAATAAATTCTTTATTTTGTTCAAAATGTACTTACAAACCTACACTTACCTTTCTTTGAAAGACTTGTATGAAGCTCATTTGTACCATTCAGCCAAGAGAGAGAAGAAAATCAAACTAGGGGTTATTGCATCCAGTCCTCGTAGATACATTGAAATAGGCACCTTTGTTCCAAGGCAGCTTGCAGTGTCAATTCCTTTTATAAGGTTAAAGGGTAAATTTGTGGCAGACTTTCTTTACAGAAGTGAATGCCAAACACAACCAGTAGCTACTTTCAGTTGCCCCATGAGCTTGTTGTTCTCTCGGTATCAATGGTTAAAGTTAATTAGAGACTTTAGGCCAAGCTCTCCATTTAACAAGGAAGTGCATGAAATGACAAGATCAGAAAAGTGTACACATATTTGCTTTACCTGTTACTGATTTGGCCAACAACGCCAAAGTGGTGCTATTGTTTTGTTTAAGAAAGTACTTGACTAAAATATAAAAGAAAGCATAAATATTTTTTTAATGTATGAAAATGACAATTATATAGGTATGGTTATTAAAATAGAAATAAAACTAGCCATAATTTTTCAACTTTTTGTCACTCCAAAAAGAGCAAAGAAATCTTGTATTGATGGAGATGAGGTGGGAACAAGAGCCAAAATGCCACAAAAATTCATAGAGTTTAAATGCAATTCTAAATCTTTACTCCAAGTAAGAAATACAGATGAAAAAAAGCATTAGAATTCAGGGAACAACAGATATGATTACAAATCTGTTCAGATTAATGAGAGTCCTATATCATACCAGAGATTTTTAAGTCACACTTCTGAAATCAGGGAAGTTTGGCTTAGTCAGTGGCATGATCTCATCGAGGTTTTCATTAAGAGTACATTTTTAACTGATTATTTTCTTACTCATGGCATGCCCCCCAAAAGTTAACATTCTTATACAAACACTGAAAGACACAAACACATCTGATTATATATAACAGGGAATAACAATAAAAAAATAAAAATTACTAACAGGAAATTGATACTTTTTTAAATTCTCACTAATTTCAATTTGTGAAAAAAGTTGAAATATATGGCTAAGAGTCTGTGATTTTTTTTTTTATTACTTTATGTGGTCACTATGAACATCCTAATGTGCAAAATTTCACATTTCATTGTTTTGTTTTGAAATTATGGTAAGTTAAGCCCAAATAGATATTCTTGGAACCTATAGGCCAGATAGAATACTTATGTTCTGATGAAGGTATAATCAATATATTTAAAAGGTTTTATTTTTAGTCTGAAAAGGAATAGTAGTAATTTATTTGGGGACTGTAACTATACTGGTCCCTCTTTTAAGGATACTGTTCAGTGCAAATAAGTCTTCAAAACACCCAGCTTCTATTCAAAACCAACATTTATCCCTCCCTTCCCCTCCCCCTAGCAAATCTAGTTAAAACACTATTGCAACATAATTTTATTGTTTGTCTGTTTGTTGGAAGGGGGATTGTTTTGTTTCAATTCGCTTTGTTTTGATTCTGGGGGGCACGGGGGGGCAAGGAGGAGGAGATGAGGCTTTCAAGTGATTAAGATTTTTTCGTCTAGGGTACAATCCACGTAAAATAAAGAATTTGTCTTAATGAGATTACTAATCAACCAATTCATGTGTGGAAGTAGCATTAAGTAAAGCAACTAGATTAATGTTATCTTGAAGGAAGGGGGAAAAAAAGAACACAAAGGTTTTACCCATTCTAATCCTACTCTATACAATTTGCTTCTCACAGCATTGGAATATTCTACTGGACTATAAGTGTCCAAACACACAGTTTCTGATATTTATACACTTTGGATTTCTTACATGAAGGGTGTTATGGGAATGTCTGAAGCTTGATTACATGTATAGAGATGCCATTCTAGCAGAAACCAAAATGAGAAGGACCTCCCTGATGCTTACATTAGGAAATCTTATGCTAGTTGCATAAAAGGTGTGTGTATGTGTGCATATATACACATATATAGACGTATGTATATATGTGTGTGTATATATACATATTGCTGTAATGTGTGCATGTCTCTCTGCATGTGTGTGTGCACGTGTATATTACGTTTTTCTTCTTTTTCCTGTCAAGTAAAATTTAAAATTCTTGCTTTTTACTCTTCAAATCTCATGGATTATATTCATTAATCCAACTGGAATCTAATTTTAGAGCATTGTATAATATGGGTGTCACAATTTAGATCGTCTTTGTTTTTCATACCTAAGGAAACGACCTGATATTTAAACCATGAGATACTCCTTTGCTATCAGCAGGCAAACATATTTATCTGTTTAAGTACAGATATAAAATATTTAATACAGATACTTTAATACTAACTCTGAGAGCCATATTATGAAAACACGGATTAAACTTTTATCTTTTATTTCATTTTTCTGCAGATGACTTCTGTTAAGTGAGATTTTTTAAGTGTAAGCATTCCTTCAAAGCAAGAATAATGGGTAACAAACAGCAGAATGAAAATTTCTGTCATCACCTCAACTATTAATTTGTCAATTATATGTGTTTTGTAAGAATAATTCATGCCTCTCTACAGCACCCTTAACTATTTCAGAAGTGGAAAAGACTTAGCACTGTAAATTCCTATATCCCAAATTATTTATAATAATTCTTGATTTTTCTGTGTTCTTCAGGAACGCTTTGTTTTGCCAGTTTGGCTCACATAAATTGTAAAAAGCATCAACATGATACTTCTGCTGCTAAATATTCTTTCCCACAAGTACTTAACATACTTGCTCCCATCTAAAATATTTACATATTCACACTTGATTGATGCCCTTTAGAAACAAAAACAAATAGAGATGGTATCTTAAAGGTATGAACCATTTTTTAAGTAAATCAAAGACATTTCATCTGACTGTATTTTCCATTCATTGGTATCATCTCGTTCCTCTAAAGCAACAACAAAATACCTGCAGAACAAAAAGGACTCTATCATGACAAATAGGATCATGCTTCATGTACTTGTGTTAAAGGAAAAGATTTAACCAGATAACTATACATGCAACTGACTAAATGAGATTCATATTTTGTAGTGAAATAGTAAAATTTGTAAATTTTAAAATCAAATTAATGTTCCGCTCTTCCTGGATTACTGCCATTAACCTGGTTTATGGTATGAAAAAAAGCTCACTTTAACAATGGTCAAAGACAATGGATTCAAGACCAACAGACTAAAGTGTTACCAATGAAGAGGTAAAATCTCCTTATTTTGTGCACCAAGATGAATTCTCACTTAATTTTTTTTCAGACTAGAATTTCAAATGAAATTGATATAAATACTACATAAGAATTATAGTACTCTTCATTATTTCCACTTAGAGACAAGTTCAAATATAATAAAGCACATGCAAGTGACACTGCATGATACAGTATATAAATCATGCCCTTTCCTTTATTAACATTGCTAAGGAATTATTTCAACAGAATTCTATAGAAATTCTGTGCAAGGTGAAAAAATAATTGTATAGTGATAATAGTTGCCTGATTTAACTAAGTCTCATCAAACATGAGTCATAAAATGCTCCACTGAAAGCATCTGAACAGCTTCACGTGTAGTCTGACGCTTCACTTTGCTTTTATCAAAATGTGATGGTTCTGTTTCATAGTTTCTCAATCCTTGGAGTCTTTGGGTTGAATATTAAACACGTTTATCAAGCCTAAGGATTTTAGGAAACAAAATAAAAGAAGCAGCACCCTCTGCTGCCAATAATCATGGTGTGACTCTTGAGGATGGTCCTGTGCAGGGCAGAGTTGGACTTAATGATCCTAGTGGGTCTCTTCCAACTCAGCATATTCTGTGATTCTGTGATCAAATCATGTATGAGCTTTCTCTCCTCCAAAACTATCTGTAAAGCCACTCAGAAAACTAAATGAAGAGATCAACAGCACTTGGTTTTCAGGAGGACAACCTTTCCAATAAGAATACCTGTCCTCCCTTTCCTCAGTGTTGGAGTTCAATTGGTATCCTGACTAACACTGGGGTTTCCGTGATGCAAAGCATGAATGTGGATACATGAATTTCTGATTTCACTACTGAATAATGCTACTATTAACATTTCAAGTCATTATAACCAAACAGTGACAAGTGTTAAATGTTCATTCACTAAAAACCATTTATACTCTCTATTAAAGTTCTAACTGGATTTATTCTTTCTTTTTTATTTTCTTGTGCTTACTCATAATACAATGTCACTACTTGATGACAAATAATATTTCATACTGTGTATGTAACATCATTGTGTTGCAGAATCCCCCAAATACCTCAACAATGTCTTTGTTGCGCTATTCTCCCCATTTAGCACTTATAAGCTTTTCTAGTAACAACCAACAAATAAAAACGGAGTTGATATGTACAAATATAAAAAAAAAATCAAGAAGTTTTGATAGTTTGCAGTTCATGTAATGACATCTTCACCATTCTCTTCCCCTCTCTCTATGAGCTGTCCAGAACAGTAAACTTTGCTCCATAAATAATAGTGTATTCATGCTTTTAAAGGCTTTTATATGCATTTATGGTAGGTAAAGGTTGGAAGAGGTAGTTGACTGATTTTCACTTTTATCTACTTTGATTTCAGTAAAGGGCTTTGTCACTCTGTATACATAAAGGCTAATGCACCCTTTGGTTTGTAGAATGTACTGAAATGTTTGCAACCCTCTTGGTATCAGGTCCAAAATGTGAAGCATTACTGTTAAGAGGGTATCTTTCTAATGTATTTGTATGTATAGTTTACACCTCTGTGAGGTCTAATAAAGGATTATGGTTAATAAAAAATGCGTTGAAAATTCCTCATCCATATAGATTTTGCAGCAATTATCATTCTTCCTTTTTCTTCCCTGGCATGCGCATTTCAACTCTCAGAATACACCAAAATCAAGACATACCTTAAGAGAATGAGCAGGCTTCATTCACCCTAAAATAGAACTAACATGAAAAGTTAATAAGTGGCTCGAGAGCCTTGGTGGAATAAAGTGTCAGCAGATGAAATTATGGAACCTATATATAAAATTAATAGAAACAAGTGACCAGGAACCCACTGTATTCACCCACGGATGAACTCTGGTATGCAGCCACTCACTCAATAGCCCTTCACTACTTTAGAACTAGGTGGTAGCTAATGTGTACAGACTACTTCAAAAATATTCAGGGGACATTTAAGGAACTACAAACTGCTATGCCTTGTATCAATAGCACTTCTGGTCCCGAGAACAGAATATGTGGGTATGTGAATAAATATTATATGGTAAATAGGGCATTTTGCAGGAAAAGGAGGATAGTTGTGAAATTAAGCCTCAGAAATCTGTTAGGAGTTCTTTGGAAGAAGGGATAAGCATGTAGTCAATGATGATCAGGGTGATCTTGGATTTCCTAAATTCTTGTAAATTAGGTCTTCAAAAAAACTAAACTGTCTTGAAATGAGAGGCAAGTTCTTCACACCTGCACACTGCTGATTAAGAAACAGAAGAGATAAATCAGCAAGAATGGCCAGTTGATAGTGAAATCTTGCTGCAACCTGTTCTAGCACTCATACTGTTCAATCTTTTTCCTAAGTGAGCAGGAGAAGGAGTGGAATGTAAGAATACAAAGTTTATGGGTAATATTAAGGCAATCAGATTGATCGGGCACGATTATGCCTGGTAAATCTATGTTCGTAGTTGTCATCTTGTCCTTCATGTGCTTCAAAGCAACTTACTGGAAGATTTTTCCTATAATTTTCAAAGTACTGAGGCCAACTTACACCTCCAGAGATCTTGGCCCTCTCAAATGGGTGCAGTATTTGCCTTTCTGAGTCTCTAAACTCACACACATGCCATAATCATTCTAATATGGTAGAGAACAAGAACACAACAGCACTGCATACCTCTCCTATGTATCCCACGTGCTCCCAAACACTTGTGTATCTCCATTTGGCTGCCGTGCTCCATAATTCCACCTCCTTTTGTTGTGGGAAGTGCTCTTCTCTGCCAGTGAACTCATGGTTCTGGGAGGCTTGAGGACATCCTTACCACCGCAAAAAGAGACAAAAAGGGATCTCTGGCCCAGAAAGTCCCTAAATTTTAAGTCTGTGGAGGGTAGGAGTTTCATTACATGTTGCCTTGTTCTAACGTTTTTCCCTAGATATTGATTTTGGCTACAGGGTCAGAACAGTTTCTGGACTGGTTTTCCCATCTTATCTTTGCTCTGACTTCTTGTGTTTTTATCCTGCTGACATCGTAGACCTTCTAGACTCTAAATGTGCAATCCCTGAAGTAATATTCTTCACACAAAATTCTCTGAATTTAAATATTCACAGGCAATAATGTGTAAACCCACACTGTTATTGCAATACTTGAGCAATTTATGGAGATTTCAGTTTAAAAATAGTCACTCAACAATAATATACATATTTTCATTCTTACTTTCTCATGATGAGATGCAGTTAATAGAGACCACAACTTGTGGGTTTGGCAACGTGGTCAAGAAAAATGTTAAAAATCTATTAATTTTTAATCTTAATCACCATTTTTTAAAGTTTTTAATCATATGTGTTCCATACATTACTAGAACTTTTTAATCCTGCAAGAACAATATCTACTTGTTAATAAATATGAGTGTATAGTAAGGTATGGTATCACAAGTAAAAGAAGAACACTTGACGAGGGTTGAGGAAATGTCTAAGAAATTACTAATAGTTCAGAAAAAAATAAAAAAATCAGTGGTCAGCCTCTTTTTTCAATAGTGCACTTCCTCAGCTAAAGAGAATTTAATTTATAGAAGCTTTTGATCTAGGAGTTGCTGCAGATTTACCAAGCCTGGATATTGACTTATTTGGAAATTATTTATTTCCCTGACTTAAACAGTTTTTGGATCACAACTAAAGAGAAAACTCAGTCTAGAAATCCATTGCTACCTGAAGTCCAGAGTGCTTGTGGAAGCTTGGAAAAATTTAGAACTATCAGCATCAGCTGTTAATTATGTTATGGAAGATGGTCCTATTTTATTAGTACAAAATTTACACTGTGTGTGGGGAAATAAACTGATTTTTCTTTTTTTACATGGACAACTTCATTCAGCTGTGTGTGGTTTTGTCCTGTATTTTCATACTGCTTTACATTCGGTTAAAAATATCCTTATTCACACATTATTGCCTTAATTTTAGCATAAAATCTTATATTTTTATTTATTATATCTCTAGTACATTCTTATTAAAGTAGATTACTGTTGATTTTTAGCCCATCTTTCATCTCTGCTAAAAGGAGTCACCTCTGAGTAGTGTTTTACCAACTGAGAGAGTGACAGAGCTATTAACATTCATAACAATTCTCACATGTTGTGCGATGCATCAGCAGTACACAGATTTTCTGCTGGCTTTCTGCAAAGAAGTCATTTGTCATCTCTGTATTTTGACAACCAAAACACTGAGAAGAAATTGAACGGAGCAGGAAGAAAAGTGTTAGTCAAACTGAGATAAAACAAAGATTAAAGCAGGATTTCCAGATTACCACTGGGCTGGTTTTGTTTGTTTGGGGAGTGCTTGGACTGAAAATTTAATAAAACAACCATTTCAATTAAAATGCACTGTCTTTGGATCAGACTCCAAGCTCTCCAGGACTCACTTCTCAGCGTGTGCTCTCTCTACTAAGTAATGTTTTCAGGCTTTTTGTTTTCTTTTTCCTTCTGTTCCATATATCACCTATTCTTGCTACATAGCGACCCAATACCATAGGAAAAGCAGCAAATGCCTTCCCAGTCCTTGCAACCAAAAAAAGCTGGTAGGTCTCCTGATATGGGCATGCTGTGAAGAAGTGAGAGATGAAGGTTTGAATGCCATCAGGTTGAACATGGAATCAAACCAGATGCCTCACTGATTCTACACATACTGCAATTATCTTAAAATCAGGGGAGGGAGGGAAGAGGGGAGCTACAATGCCAGCACTTTTGGGGTGCCCAGTGCTACACCACAAAGCATACCCTCAGCCTCTCGTGGCACAGCTCTGGGCACACAACACACTGGACAACTGAAATCACTTGAAGATCTTTTAGGTTCAAAAGCAGATGGAGCAAGGAAAATCACTTATTTCCACCATCAACAGACCACAGAGAAGACGTCAAATTTTTGTTCAGTTTTGGTCTAGGCATTGGTATTTCAGATATAATTTTCCTTCATTCTTTCAAATAATTTATGTCTCTGTTACATCCATCATTTGTATTCCAGTTCACATTACAGAGAATCAGTCTGTTACCTGTGTCTGGATTCATATGGATTTTATTAAAATTACCTGTCTGGAGAATCTCTACCAGAATCAGTATTCATACTGTGCCAGGCAGAGTTTTTTTCCTTTCACATTCTTCAAATCCTTGTTTTTCAAAAATACTTCATATTATTGCCTTTCCTGCAGATCTTCATCTGGATATTGTTATCGTTGTTGGTACTTCCCAGCTTCAAATATTATTTTGTACACAGAACTAGAACCAAATCAGTCAGTAAATTCCTTCGTGATTTAACATGCTGGACACAATCCTGTACTGCTTTAAGCACATTAAGTTGCTGTTTTAGTAATCAATAAATATGCAATTGACTTGAGACAAAACATTTCAAGTAGCCTTTTCTGCAAATATAACTTACTCTCAAACACATTTCCTGCTGTTCTTGTTCTATTTAAACAGCATTTATAATTTTTTTACCCATCTTTCAGTATTCTTTCAAATACTACATATTCTCTGCTATGCCACGGAGAACAATTGTACCAGTTAATATTAAAACACGTCTTCCTACCCTTCACTTTTTTCTCTTCCTATCACACTGTCTATACTGTCTCTAGTCTTAAAATCAAGATAACTTAGTAGCTGAACTTGCAGCACGCTAACCCTATTACTCTCCAAGTCAAGGAATTCCACCAGCATCTTGCAAACTCAGATCTCATGCTCAAATGTGGACACTTCTACTGCCCTTCTAGGTAAGCACTGACTAGGTTACCCAGGGTTTTCCCTTATATCAGTTTACAGCCTGTATTTTTGTATCCTTTAGAATGTCAGGGGCCAGCAAGTCTGGCTCTGAATACTGCTGTAATTTTGAGCATAAGGTCAACCCTCTTCCTAAACGCTCTGTTCTGACACAGACTGGAACTTTCCAGGGCACAAAATAAAGAAAATCTCTAGTTTGTGTGATTTTTCTTTTAGTCTTTCTGCATTTCCATCTCATTTTAACAAGGAAACAGACTGTTTCTTTAAACTTATCTGTTCTAAGCACCAGTGCAGTAACAGAATTACCAGTACAGAAACGTCATCCAAGTCTTTGGACAAGACTCAGTAAGGTGTTTGAATCAGTACATAAATACATATCATAAGTAGACCCATCTAAAATGTCTCAATAATAAAAGTGATATTATTGTAATTATAAAAATTCTAAATCCAGAAGTATTTTTTTCATGTAATTTAATTAATTCTATTAACATAGATATACTACTGTATTTTTACTTTATTCTGTCATGATATACTTTTTGGTACTTCATCAGAAAGCTATGCAATGAGTTTTATTCTTTAATTTCTCTCTATTCTTTTCATTTTCTTCACTGACATCCTTCCACAGTATTTAATAAGCAGTACATTTAAACCTTATTTTATTTTAGGATTTTAAATTACTATATGCCTCTCAAATAAATAACAAATTATAAACTTCAGACTGCCTATATTTCATATAGTTCAGATTCTCTCCAGTCAGAGTACAAATCCCTTGATTTTATTTCATTCTGCTAGTTACTTTTGTCATATATGCTTTCTTCTTTTCTCCATTCCTTTACTTTTTTTAATTCCCTTGTCCAGGGCAAAACAAAAAAAAAAAATAGCAAACACAAAACCCAAATCCACATATGCTTTCTTTGATTTTTGAAGGAGGACTCTCATGGAGTGAGGTTATTCGTTGACTTCTAGTAAGACACAGATTTTTAATATCCTTACACCTTTTGGTTTTCTTTATGCAACAGGATTTTTACTTTTCAAGTAGCACTGTTAATTAGGAGCTGCCACCACCATTTGTTAAAGTTAACTTCCTAGAAAGTATCTATATAATTGCATTAAGCTAACAAAATACAGAATCACACGATATTCTGCGTTGGAATTGACACACAAGGGTCATCAATGTCCAACTCCCATCCCTACACAGGACAGCCCCGAGAATCACACCCTGTGCCTGAGAGCACTGTCCAAATGCTTCTTGAACTCTGGCAGACCTGGTGCCCTGGTGCCCACTGCCCTGGGGAGTCTCTTCCAGTGCTCAGTCACCCTCGGGGTAAAAAACCTTTCCCTGATATCCCATCTAGACCTTCCCAGTCAACTCCACACCGTTCCCTCGGGTTTTGTCACTGGTCAGCAGAGAGATCAGTGCCTGCCCCTCTGCTTCCCCTTGTGAGGAAGCTGTAGACTGCAAGACATTGTAAATGGGAGTTTGGATTTCCATCTAAAAGCAATTTTCTAGTATCTTGACAAACTATTGCTACAGAAAATGTCATTTATTACATACCATGTTCTAAAACTACCTGTGCTGGCCTTATCTTGAACATTCATCAGTACCATAACCACTCTCTTTTTCTTTCTGCTTCTTTTTCAACTGTTGTGTTCTGAGTGAACAAGTTTTTTTGCACAAGAAACATCAGTGCTAAACATTCTTTCCCCATCCCTCGTGTTCTAGTAATTATAGATCCAGAGTGTATCTCAGAAAGCATTTGCCATACTGTCTGCCTTCTGTGAGAGTAACTCTAGCCCAAAAGGAAGAACCTTTGTCTTGCTCTTTGCAGTGCTTACTATTTCTTCAAGATTCCTGGCAGCAGATAAACACAGTGATTTATTTGCTTAAAGGTGAAAATTTCCAAAGACTATTACAAAGTCTCCTTTCATTATGCCTCTCACATCCCTAAATGTGGGAAATTAATGGCAATGTTTTCATTTTGTTATGGACTGGAGAGAATAACTTCCCAATATCACTCAGCACACTAGTGCCAGATACAGGTAAATTTTCCCTGGCACCTTGATTAAAAAAATGAGGATTTAAGCAATGACACCACAGTGCTTCTCCAGTATCTTGTGATGTCTTCCTGACCTCTTACATTCATTTCTTAAACTCTCTCAAGCCCCAGAAACATTGAGAATCACTAGAAGCATGTATGCAGTGTGTGCTTGTGCAAATGAGAGATTTTCCAGCTGCATAAAAAGCTGACTTAATGTGCAATACACAATTTTAAGGGGGTTATCAATCTAGCAATGTAAACAATGGAACAAAGAAAGGTAATTTTTATCTGGAATGTCTCTTCCTTTCCAAAAACTTTTGTTCAATATTTGGCTAAACAAAGTCCTCAATAAATTGTAATAATACAGTGGATTATTTCCTACCCAGCCTGCCCCCTTGCGCAGAAATGTCTATTGCTTGCCCAGTTTCAGAGCGTTCAGATACTACTCAGGAAAATTAGTCTGCCAAATTTAAATCTAAAAAATTTCAGGAAACCAAAAGACCACAAGTAAAAGTGTAAAAGCTGAAACATACCAGTAAATACATAACCCTCGATGATGAAGGCCCCTCTAAAACTCTCAGTTTAGAAATGTGTCATGTGGTACCGCAGGTTACTGAAGCCTGAACACATTACCAAGGTGGTATGCTGTATAATTTGAACATAACAAAAAAGCTGACAGTAACTAGTATAGATAATTATGTTATGAGATCACGAATTAATAATTTTTTCTACTTCTGGAACATCTCGCAGTGTTTTTCAGAAGAAAATGAAGCAGAATTATCTTCATTTTGCATCAGACAAAAGAAAAAGACCAAATTCCAGCTAACTTGCAAAAAAAACATGCAGCTAACCATAATGAAACCGAGAGCAGCACTCAAGAATTCCAACTCTGTTAAAATCAAATATTTTTCTACAGCCATTCTAATCTTCCAGATTTAGGAAATAGAGCATCAAGTGTAGGATAGACCTGATGAGAAAGGTACTGAAACCAAGAGGACGTGATGTAAGGCCTTTGAAGATTTTATGATGTTCTTATCCAGTTACAAAGAGATTACATATCTCTATGTCATGAGACAATGTTGCTTCATACACTTAAATTTCTTGCCTGTGTCTTCCAGTTTGCCTTTTAATAATTCCTAATCACGGTTTCAAATTTTGTATTTGTTGAAAAAAATGACCTAGGTGCTAAAATACATAAGTCAAGTCAACTCCGACGTTCCAGAGTATCTTTGAAGAAAAATTAAGCTATTGCATTCATTTGAACATAGTGTTAGATAAACATAAGAGGTGTGTGTGTATATATATAGGGAATATGTTTATCCTACTTGTAGCAGGGCATCCCAAAATTTAATTCTCAGACTTCAGAATCTACCAGACTGCAGATTGAAGTGGCAAAAGACAGCAAGGTGGTATCCTAATATCAGCCTAGAAATCTTACTGAAAACACTATATAATACAGTCCTCAGACTGGACATCATGGACTTCTGAACAGGCCTGTAAACCAAAACAGATACAGACATTGCAAACACTTACCATGTACCAGTTTCAATTACAATCTGAACTGTGGATGTGCCCACAACAGGTTTATTTTTATTATTCTCCCATCAAAACATGGTCTCATTGGTCTCCTGAAAAAAAAAACATAGATAGAAGTTCTGCTGCCAAAAGAGATGGTGAGGAGATTTTGTCTCTCTCCCTAAGAATCTCTTGAGAAATCTTTGGAATCAAAACAAGAACTTAAATCATGGGATATTGAATTAGAAGAAATCAGCAACGGCTACATATTTTTCAGCCCTTGCTTTGTCAGCAGGGCTGCATGACAGGCATTATTCTTTGCCGAAAGGGCACAAACTTCAAAACAGACAAAAAAGAAAAATGAGCTAGTTCAAGAAGACAAACAACCAATACGTTTTGAGTCACTGCTAACTGAGACCCCTCTTCTAACCACCGTCTGGCCAGTAAGATTTAAGAGTCTTGTAATATTTATGAGGGACACAGGATCTTCAGACAAACAAGCTGTAACAGTATGCTCTAATTCACTAGGTGATTAAAGTTTTCAACTTCAATTGGAAAAGGGAATGGTTAAATAAAATCTCACTGTGAATATAATTCCTACAGTCTCTAGAGACTAAAACTGTATTCGTATAAGAGGAAAGACTAACACGCAATTTAAAAACAGCTTATCAAAACCAAAAGGAGACAATGAAAATTTGAATATTCGTTAATACTACTGATGGCATTCACAGAGTTTGTTATGCTTGATCAAAAGAGATTTGGGCAGGTTTTGAATATGGAAAAGTCAATACACTAAATTCACATAGCAATTATTTGCCATGCTCTTTGCTCAGAAGAGGACTAAGATTTTCCTTATTTTAAAGGCTTGGTAATTATATCTCTGTTTATATACTGCGTTAAGGAAAAAAGCAGTAAAAGCATGGAAGCATCTCATTATTGATTGAAAAGAAAGATTCATAAAATCATAGAATGGTTTGGGTTGGAAAGGATCTTAAAGATGATCTAGTCCCAGCTTTTTTACTGTAGGCAAGGACACCTTTGACCAGACCAAGTTGCTCAAAGTGCCATCCAGCCTGGCCTTGGATACTTCCAGGGAGGATTCACAGCTTCTGTGAGCAGCCTGTTCCAGTGCCTCACCACCCTCACAGAAAGGAATTTCTTCCTAATATCTAGTCTAAACCTACCCTATTTCAGTTTAAAGCCATTCATCTCACTTTAATTCAAGATCTGAAGGTTATCTAAATCATAAATGAGACATTATAAATCCAGGTTTTCACATGGCTACCTCTAAATTATATTTGGAAAGTATACTATGGAACATTTCAAGAATTTAAACTTGTCCTTGATAAAAATGTTTTGACATAAGAGATTGAGTGTTTAGTTTATGTATTGGCAAAGTGGCATTTTGAGGTGAAAACATTTGCTTCAACATTCTCATTCTGTTGTTCTAGGGCATACAGAGCAGTTAATCCACAGCAGAAACTAGAAAAAGAATGCCAGCTGACTCAGTTACAGCTTTAGGGTTAAAGTACTAAATTTGGTCACCCATATAAACAAATGAACACCTATCTCTCTGTAGAATTTCAGATATCATGAAACTGAACGAGTGATTTCTGATTTCTTTATTACATGTCACTTTTGCTAACTTGACTTCCAGCTTTAGCTTAACATCTGCTTGGTTCACTAGAGGAAAAAAGTAAGAGGAATTTCCAAGAAATTTCTATCTTTCTCCACTGTGGATTTGCACTCATTCATTACAACTACTTGTAACTATTGAAATTGTTAGTTTTCAGGCCTTACACTTAAGCAGTGGAGAAAAATGCCCTCTGAAAGCGTCTTAAATTTATCCTATATCCACATATAGGATGAGCTTCTTAAATATTAATGTTTCACCTCTCTATTAGCACAAAATAAAACACTGAGAAACTTTGATAAGCCTGCTTTTATAGCAACTTAGAACACCTTTCACTCATGTAACAACATTCTATAGATTCAAAAGTACAACCCCTGTGTGCTGAATTTCTCACATCCTAATATTAAAAGACCCCAATGAAGAAAAAAAAAAAGCTTTTATATTTTGCACATAAACTTAATTATACAAGAAGAAATATTCTTCATCTTTAACCTAATTTCCTTAACTATTTATTTCATTTCCAATGGAGATAATTCATAGTAAAATGCATCTTTGAAACCAGGGGGAGGAGGAGGAGCAGAAGATGGAAAGAAAACACAGCAATTGCAGAAGCCTTAAGGCTTCCAGTGGAATGATGTACTCAGTTTTTGCATTGAAGTCCATAGATGGTGTTGAATGGGAAGTACCAAAGGGATGCATAAATGACCACTGGCCTAGGAAACGTGACATATGAGAAAACATGAAAAGCTTGGGGTATTTTTAGTCTTAGAGATGGCAGAGTAAATAAAACACATTCAAAGACTGTTGCATTCCATTAACTGCACTGCCTGAAAGGAAAGTGATATTAATGATCTATACAGCGCAGAAGAAATATTAAACATGTAGCAGAATATTACAGATACGCACACCTGAGTTCAAAATTCATATTCTGCACATTATTTTTAATTCTGCATCGAAGGTGTTCAAATCTGCTTTTACTGTAAATTTTGAGATCCATTATGAACACAACATTCAGCAAAAGCATGTAATTTACTGGAAATTATAAATAACCCACCTTCAAATTTTTTAAAAATATTCCTCTAAACCGTAGGCATTTGTGATATAGTAAGCCTTATTTTACATCTGACAAACAAGAAACTATTTTCTTTGTGCAAAACCAGTAGCTGAAATACAAAGCAGACAGATTTCAGATTCATGCAGTATCCTTTCTGTGGCTATATTATTTTAGGTTCTGTCTCTGGAGCAAATTCTCAGCAGAGATTCAGGGCTATGCTCAGCATGCAAAATGTTCGGCTCTCTAAAATAAGACTTTTTTTAAAAATGCATAATTTGGTGACTTTGTCTTTCAATAACACAGAAATCAAGTTCTCTACGTCCATAGCAATGGAAATACTAGAAATTTAAACACACTTATTACTGTGGCAATGTGAAGATATTTACAGCTAGTAGGATACACTTCCCTGTTATATTTGTTGTTGATTAGGAAAAAAAAAAATCTGATTTCTCCCGTTGGAATTCCACAGATGTAAAGCAGTCAGAAGTGGAAATTTTTGCATAGTGTAGAATTAAGGAAAACCATACAGGAAAGGAAAATCAAATATGCCAATAGAGTGGGAACCTACAAATGAGAAAGCATCGGTCTGCTGTGAGCAAGAAAGAGGATCAGTGATACCAAGGAGAAAAGAGCCTGAGAAACTGATGCAGAGGGAAAATATACCAGGGATAACTGACCAGGTTGTCTCTGAGGAAACTTCTCTCCTCCTTGATATTAATAAATCCTTTTTTGCTTTCTTGCTTTCAGCCCTGCCTCCACCTCACACCACCTGTTTGCTCCACAGCTTTACTCTTCTAACTTGTTGCAGCAATTTTAGCCTCAGTGTATTGAGTTCAGTGAGCTTCAGTGAATTTGGGACTCACCTGACTATCTAATACGACTGACACGGAACCTTTAGAGGGTTTTGTGAGAAGCTGCACAGGACTGACTGCAGTATAGCTGAATGTATGACAGCTCAAATGTGGTGCAAGTCTGGCTGATGGAATAATATCAGTCATATATGGTACCTGCAGTAGATGACAGCAGCTCGGAATACTTCAATTACATATTCCTTATATTAGAAAACTAAAAATATTTCAGCTATAAGCCTGCCTGAAAGCCCCATCCAAAATACAGTATGATCAATGGAAACCTCTCATATTAGTGGAACCAAAGAATGATTTCAGGTTGACTGCTGTTTGGTTTTATTTGTTTTACTAGAACGACATAGAGCATGACTATTCTGCAAAGCAAATATTTTTACAGTCCATCAACCTTGTCACAGATAAGTAAAAACACAAGTTGGGGAAAAATCATCTATAATCACTGTGAATGTATTTATGGCATTCAATTCAGAGAGGAAATCAAGCCTTTCAGCTTTGATGCCTTGTTTAGAGACTGGTTAATTGCACACATAGTGGCTCTCTGTACATTACCAGCTACAAGTTTAGTTCCTACATATAACAACTGGTGAAGGCACTGTTAAAAGAAAAATCCTGAGTCTGTGCACAAGAATAAACTGGAAACTTATCCGTCCTAACATTATGAAAAACACACTCATGATATGGCACTGAGATTTCGAGTGCTAACATTCCGAGGCTCATGCACCAGGCAACATTCCTGTCAGCCAATTTTACATGCCAGATGTCTTAGAGGAAACGAGATCCTGGAAAGGAAAAGCCAATAGAAAAGAATACTAGGTTTATTTCGTGAAAACATGATCAAGTTCTTCTAGCACAGGAAAAACTACAGACCAAATGCTGCAGGTCTTAAACTGAACAAAACTTCCACTATACTCAAGAAATTTGTTGGTTATAAATCATAGACTTCGGCTTGATATGACTGATGCAGTATTGTGCAGTTACTGAAAAAATGCTATATGGATAATAAAACATTCCCCACAATAACAAAGCTCAAACACATAGGCAATGGGAAAAAGAATAGGGGGAGAAAAGGATTTTAGGATTTTAACCGTTATCTTCAGTGGGTTTCTAAATGAAGCTGTATTTGATAAATGATAATATCACCTAAAAGTTAATATGAAGAACAGCACATGAGACAAAGGAATAAGATAGAAAAAAACCCTCCATTTCCATAGCTAACCACAGAAAGGCTTAGGTTGGAAAGGACCTTAAGGATGATCTAGTTCCAACCCCAGTCCAGTGGGCAGGGAAACCTTCCATTACACCAGGTTGCTCAGGACCCCATCCAACCTGACCTTGAACACTTTCAGGTGTGGGACATCCTCAGTTTCTCTGGGCAACCTGTTCCAGTGCCTCACCACCCTCACAGTGAAGAATTTCTTCTAAACATCTAAATGGAGTTCATTTTAACATCAATGTGGGAAAAAAGTGAGACAGGGTACCCCCAATCTTGAGTACTTCATCATTGCCTTGATTTCTTTCAGATAAATGTACTTTGTTACTTGTTTTTATATCCTGCAAATTGTATCAGTCATTCACAAATGGAAAAAAAATAAAAAGTGTTCTACTATTGACTTCTTTCTTCTTTTTTCATTTGTGGGTGCAAAGATTTGAAAGAGAGACTGAAAGCTTTTTACATGTTTCTGCAGAATGACATTCTAAGATTCTTGAGCAGAGTGTGATGCCTTCAAGTAAGAATCTCAATTAGAGTAAAAAATCTTAACATTTAGTACTTGTTACTGTATACAAGCCCCATGAAAGTCTTTTGCCTAACCTTTTTCTCTTGAAATCCCATTTCTTGTCTGTCACTGAACTTTATCTGTTGAAGGATAGTGCACAGAAGAGATTAGACACTAATGTAAACTTGGAAGTGGAGAATATTTATCCTTAGAAGTTACAAATTAATTCAGGGGAAAGAAATTTTGAATAAGGAAGTCTAGCTAGGAATATGATCGGTGTTACCGAAAAGTTAGGGGAAAACATAGACAGCTTCTGTGAGTGGTTTTGCAGTTTAGAAAGGTTAGATTGGAGATTATTATTATTATTATTATTTTCTAAAGTAATGCAGAAATGCAGGAAAAGGCAGAGGGATGAAACGCTTTAAGGCCATTTTGAGGGAGTGAAGAACAAACTGTCAAACCAAGGGGCAATGATTGCACGAACAGAGTGAACCAAGATAAGATTTTTCTAGTGCTGATTATGTGAAAGGACACATACCTCCTAGTGGCAGAAATCAAAACACGTTTTAAACAAATGTACTTTAGTATTCCACAGTATTAGTTTCAATCATTGCACCTTAAGTGTAATACAACTGCAGACACTCATTGTAATTTAATTTTTCAAACTGTAATGAGAAATATTTTATGGTCGTACACATCCTTTCACTTTACACACTAAAGAGCTATGCAGGGGTAATAGGAGATATATTGATAGGTGGGGAGGGGGAAAGAATGTGATGTTGTTAGGTTCAGCATACCTATAATAACGCTATTAAGAATAACAAAAATACATCAATAAAGGAGTTGAGATAAACTTCAGAATTGTACTAAAAAGATAGAAAATATGGTTTCCTCACTTACCAAAGTAATTTTCAGTTTTTGACACATGAGGAGAGGGAGTGAGACCTAGGACCATTTAGCCATGAGAAGAAAAATTCAGGGGAGATTTTATGAATACGTATAAAAATCAGATACAAGGCACTATAGAAGACATAGAGTATTTCCAATAGTAACCAGTGAAAGTTAAAGAAGAAATAGACCATAAACTATGGAAATTGCACTTACATGTAACCCAAAACCTTTTTTAATGCAACAGAGTAGGACACCAGAATGGGTTGCCCAGAGAAACTGTGAAATTTTCACCCTTGGAAATGTTCAAACCCACCTACATAAGGATGCGAACCATGTTCTGTAGTTGACCAGTTGACCCTGCTTTGAGCAGGGAGGATGTTCCCTTCCCACCTCAGTGATTCTATGATTTTGAAACAATAGAATAAAATAAATGAGGTTTTCTGGGAAAAATAATGGTAGCTAATTAATTACTTGATTTCATATTTACCAAAGGAAATGCAATGAAATTGTGGATACTTTAGCAATAAGTTGGTAGGTGGACAAATCCAAACAGCAGTTTGCTGTGCTCTTTCCAAAATGATCAGTCTCACCCGTGCTGAAAGAACTCTGAAAGCAAGAATTAATTTGAATTTCTAACAAAGTCTAACAAGTAGCACACACATCTTAAAGTATGTTCAAAGCACTTTACCTGTATACTTGATGGTATCCAACTTTAGCTATTGTTAACACCATCTACAGTGGGTTGGCATTAATTAAGTGAAGAATATGACAGAGCACTGAGATGGACTAATATTCTTCTGTCCCACAGGGCTTGTACTGCCATTTCTTACCTCTTTAAAGCATTTAAGTGTTGACCATTCTGTATCTGAACCTCCCCAAGTTTATGCTGAATTATTATTACAAAGAGGTTGTCGATTAGCTAAGACAGAAATTATATATATCTTGATAGCTTTGCCATAAAAATGGAATCCCACTTCTGTGAAAGAACAAATAAGCAAAGGACACGCCAATAGTATGACACCTTCTAAATGGAAATGTCCAAATATTTTTGGGTTTATTGCCAAACTTCATGTAAGTTAAATGTAGACTGGTGGCCACCAATTAAGTGCAATTTGTAGGTGTTCAATGTTGCAGAAGAATTAGAGGTTGCTGGAATGTGCCAGGATGTCTCTTTGAATAAGATTTATTTGTGTTAAACCTGTGTAAATCTCAGGAGTGAAGTACATGAAATGTAGACATTTTATGTCGTCATGAAGATTCAAAGGAACTAATTATATTTCTGGTATCCCTAGCAAAAGAAAATGAAATTATAAAGAAGAAAATTAAAAATATCATAATAATGGAGAGCCATCACAATTATAAGAATATTCCATTACTTTCAAGGGGACTTTTTCATATTTGGCCAACACACACATTCCCATGGTGGATGAGCCTTCCTCAATATTTTTTAACATCTTACTTGACCTACATTTGGAACCAACATTCAAATACTCATATTCCTGTGTTTGCAAATTAATAAAATTCTCCTAGAAGTTTCTAGTCCAATGTCCTTGAAAGCACTTTGATGATGAAGAAAGCAGTAACCAGCTGCTGCTTCACAGATGCTGAAAAAGCATGGAACAAACGATACTGATTGTAATGATATGTTGCAAAAGCAATAGCAGTGGAGCACTTCTGTTGAAGACAGCCTTCCTGTTAAACAGAAGACCAAGCACAGACTCTTCCTCTTGTTCTGTATAATATGACTGCTACAGATTGCAAATCTCTTAAAATGTCAACAGGGTTTCTGACTAACATTGAAAAGAAATTAGAAGAAATCCAGCTAAGGGCCAAACAATATGAGCTGAGACTCCTGTGTTAGTGGGAATTATATAAAGCTTTCAGATAGCTAGTAGGAAGTAAGAATTGCAATCAGACAACATCCAAGTACAGATTTCTTAAATTTAAGTTAATTTACTAATGTTAATTTATTTTCCTTAACTTCTTCAGCTAGAGACTAATTTCCACTGACAGCTACAAATCTAAATTTTCCCTTATTCTAAAAGAAATATCAATTCTTCTTAAAACACGCAAGTATATTTGATTGAAAATGAGATTTTCTGCTGCATAGAAAATGCCAACACCAAAAAACAGTAAAATAAATATCAATCAAGAATTAGTCAAGATCTCATTTTTTGACTAGAGAAAAAGAAAAATGTTCTTACACAGTGTTTGTTGGCCTAGACTAGAAATATAATTTGACATGGTCAGAATTAAGTCATACTAAACTCTTGAAGGAAATAGAGGATGGTAGCCTTCTTAGGAGAAATAATTAATTGAATCTCATTGAAAAATTTTACACATTTGGAAATACTGACATTGATTGTAACATTTAGCATCTTTTAAAAAACATTACTTCAGTTATAAACTCCTTTGTGGAGTCTTTTAGAATTTACCACATTTGTACAATGAAGGTAAATGTGCAGACAGTTATTGCCACGCTGCTGTGACAGTTCTCTGAAAAAATATGTAACTTATAAACTGGGAAAGATGAATTGTTTCCAAACATAGATCTGATATTCCATACAAAGAAAAATTACTGGGTAGATAAATAGTTTTATAGAAGAGAAATTCACATTCCTTGGTGAGAGAGCATTACAAAGTTTGGATCATCTCTGTTTGAACGGTCTAGGACCATGGATTAAACTACAGAGAAATACATTTAACAACAAAAAGGGAGGGCAAAAAGTGGGAATAAATGAATGCTGAAGACAAATTCAGATCACCAGGAACAAAATGATGTCACCAAAGGGCATACAATTGGCATTTCTGAACATATATTTAACTAAATTGATATTACTCAAAACTTAAAGGATGAGCTGCATGACTGAGCAATATCATCACTGTGTCTAACCTTTTTAAGGGGAATCAATCAGATAAGAAGGAAAGAGCAGCATTTTCTGTCAAAAAAGTATGTTTCAGATTACTGACAAACCTGACAGATAGTCTTGAAAGCTTATTAAAGTCCAAGATGCAGTTCCTGTAGTAGTTGAATGGCAAACAAGAACTTCAAGAACTCTTCAACTTTACTCAGTTATGTCACAGCTGGGGCAGTTTCAGTCTCTTAACAATTCACTGACAGCAGGTAAAGCTGTCAGAGACCCTTTGGGGTGAAAGGAGAACCAACAACTGTACTATCTATCTCTGAGAGAAGTATCACCTGTCTGTGCTGTCTATGCCTGGTTATGGATAGGTGGTATTATATGAGCCTCCCAAAATAAGATCAGTTTTGGAGGGTCTGCAGATATATTTTCACTATCACTACGGCCAAAGGTGCTGCCAGACTTTATACAGATCTCGACAGAGGCAGGCAGAAGCTGAGTCTTGATTTAAGGTCCTACAACTTTCTTCTACCTCTTAGTTGTAAGGACTGCACTTGGTCATCATTCTGCACTGAATACTTTTTAATAGGGCTCACTTGACCTTATGTTCCTCTTTCCCTATCTTTTTTCCATTTGCTGACACTACAGGAGATGCAATAAAACTCCGGTGACCTTAAATAATTTTGCTTCACTCAGGAAAATTCCACCTTGGCATCTACATGTACCCACCAGCTGAAGGCTTCCAAAGTACAAGGTCGATTTTGTTGTTCACAGATGGGCTGCTTCCTAAATTCTAAAAGTAAAATAGCTGATTAAAAAAATAGACGCAGATTTTTAAAGCTGTTACCTGCTTTCCATTTTTCAATTAGTATTTTCATGGGATTCTCTCTTAAATTTATTATGACTGCAGATCCTGCCCTCTGCCTGGGGGCCCAAGTCCCCGTGCTACCCTCCAAAACCACACAATGCAGTAGAAGCGAGGTGATTCTCAGGAGAAATAAAGAACTACCCAGGACCCTGACAAAGTTCTACACAGTAACTCTAGAAGAAAAGCTGTAAAAGATAGTTTTTCCTTTGTGATAGTTGATTTTAAAATGCTTTAAAATAATTCCTCCAACCACGAGTTCCTTACTACATTTTCAAAAAAGTCAAGATTTCAATAAAAAAGTTCTCTCATGTATATATGTATTTTAATATAATTATATATTTGGTTCTTACCATATCTGGAATTGTTTACTGCTTTAATTGATTCTTCAAATTTTAGGAAATTTACTTACTAAATGTTATTGTGGGCAGACAGGAGAGTTAGACTCTAATGACTGTATTCAAAAATTTAAAAAAGGAAGACATATGAGTCAGAATTATTAAATAATGAAAGAAACTAAATCTAGTAGTTGGATCCATATTCTAACTAGACTTACTTTAATTATTTTTGGCACAGAATATGGCTAAATACATTATTTATTAATGAATTGTCCTAACTATGCATTCATCCAGAAGAGAGACAGAAACTTCTCTGGCACAAAATAATTCAAAATCCAAGACAATCTTGGGATTAGATGTTTATTTCATTAAAGCAAAGACATGCAAATTTAAAAGGCACCAGTAGGTATAGTCATGACTGACTTAAGAGATTGCTAGAGATGGCAATTCTGTGACCTTCCCTTCTAACCTTTCTCAATGTTTCTGCATCGCTCTGAAATCCACAATATACTCTAAGATGACAAACATACTACTTTACTAATAACAAAAGAGCCAGACACAGTGAAAATGCTCTTCTGACTAGCTCTTTGATGTTAAATAGGAAAAAGTTAAGATTTTAAAAAATAAAAAAAAAATAAAAAAACACAGCAAAAAGTCCAAACCTTACTTTTAATTACCAAATTAAAGAAATAAAATGCTCATTTTTGTTGCTATCAAAATGCTATCATGAAAAAAGCAAACTTAAATGATAAAAAGCAAAAGAGACCATGAAGAATATAAGTTTCATCACCCAGACCAAGTAGTCTCACAGTCACAAGTCTTACATAGAACTTACCAAAAAGAACTGCTGAGGATTTTCCATTTAGACAGCTATTAACCTGAAAAACTCAGCTGTAGTTTCAGTATGTTCTTTCCTTCTTAGACTTCTAGTAACTTTTCAACTTTTGACAGTCATCCAGATTCACTAGTACTTAGCAGCAGCAAGTAGCTACAGAGAAATTAGTATCTTTCCTTGTAAAAGTAATATATTTAAAAGCCTTAGTAACTTCAATAGGAGTAATTATTTATGCTTCCAAGTATTGTGAGTTTAAGCAAGTTCCAAAGACTTATTTTTGGACTATACTTGAGCACTTTTTAACAAGATTTGGAACCCACTTTTGATACAGTCTAAATTTAACTTTAAGCAACTCTGGCCTTCCCAGTGTGCACTGATTCAGGCTGATTCAGTACAGGCTGGATGTTTGGGGTCAAGTTACAATCTTGCTTGGATTTGCTGTTTTAAGAAATTCAAAAACATTTTTAAAATAAGCCAGCACATAGGCATGTTGTAAGAGATGTTAGTATAAATAGTATAAATTCTTAGAAGCGTTTTAAGTGTTTATGCTAAGCACAGTTTTGTGAGGTGTTAGGAGCGTGCACAAATATATGGGGTTATCTACTTACCTCCTTTAGGCAGCTGTATCTGCTGGTCCTAGGAGTTCTCTCTTGGAAAAACAGTGGAAATCCTTGTGGTGAGGAAGAAGCTTGTTCCATGCTTCATGCTGTACTACAGCTTGCCTTGAAAGAAAAAAAAGTTCCTTTCTGGGACGTTACTTACATGTGAGGAAAAAATCCCGCTTTGCAAAAGTGTATCAACATCTTGAACTGCATTTTAAAAAAAATCTGAACTCTTCTAACATTCTTTTGCAGAAGGATACACAAAAGAATCAGATAATAAGCATGGAATTTAGTTTGTGATAACTTTTTATAAAACACAAAGGAACAAACCCTATAAAAGACTAAGTTTTCCTCATTAAAATATTTTTTGTTGCTTTCACAGAGAAATAAATCATAGATATCATAAAATGGTTTGGGTTGGAAGGGACCTTAAGGATCACATAGTACCAACCCATATGATCTTGCGTGATCATAATTTAGCAATAAATTTATCTTCTTCTAACAACTTTGAACTGGTTGCATGTTTCAAGAAATTTGGTAAGGCATAGAGATGTCAAACACAGTAATTTTCTGCAAATTTATGTAATAATGATGAGTAGAAGAATCAGATTCTCCTAATGTTTTCAAAGAAAGAAGGTCTATAGCCTGAACTATAAATATAAATGGAAAGTTTCCACAGATTAGTTTTGGTGGGGTTTTTTTCCTGTGTAGTTGATGAGTCATCACGATATTATTGTTAAAATACAAAGTAAAATAGAAAGTAAAATAAGTACTGTGTTTTGTCCCAAACTGTTCAGTTTAAATGCTACAAGTTCTAGCTATTAGAGGTTACATGCTTTCCCAGCATTGCACCATTTTTCCTCAAAAAAATTTAAGACCAGGTTTTAAACAGGAGGTATTGTTACTATTCCACTTCTCAATGTTAGAAGTTTCTGTGTATCTTCCAGCCATGGGCATTTTCCAGAAGGAAAAAAAAAAATAAAAATAGAGCTATCCAGTGAACATTCCCCCTCCATTAAATGCTCATTCAAGTGTCTGTGCTTATAAAAATTACTCATGAAGCACTAAGCCAAGAATTGTTGTAAAATACAAAATCAGTACATTTCATGATTACAGAGCACAAAACCACAAAAAAATGCATAGCTTCAAAAATGTTAATGTCACTGAATCTACAAAGTCAGTGATGGGCTTCACCAGTGCTAGTTTTGGTAGATGAGGCTTCCCAGCAGCTGAGCGTTTCCTATTACTGTGCAGTCTGGTGAGCCTGTGCTAAAAAACCTGATACTATCCCTTCTTTTTCATGCTCTGTATGACTGCAAACACAAGAAGTTCCCAGGAAAAAAGAACTAACCATGAACAGTGGGTAGAAGAAGAGTTCAGAAAGTCTGGAGTAGAAACAACGGAAAGGTTAAAATTGGTGGGGGGGATATGCTCTCAGTTTTTCACAAGATGTGAATAAGAAATATATTCATATGTAATAGCTGTCAGTAAACAAAACTCTAGATGTAACTTCATCTATATTCAAGATGCTGAACTTGCTACAGGTTCACAGGTAGTTATGCTGAACATTCTGCATCTAGATAAAAATCATACTACTTGAGACTGTTGTGTCAATTTTCGTATATGATAATTAAAGCTTATTACTTTGCCAAAATTTTTTTATCTGTATTTGGCCAAAATATTGTAGCTTATAATTAATAGAAAATATACCTCCATGGGATGGACCCTAAATTAATTTTTTTTTGCTCCCCATAAATGAAATCACAGTCACCTCCACTTCTTCGCTTCCAAATTAATACTTGCTTTCTTCCTTTCAAATATTCTTCCATAGAAAACTAGATACATAGTGAATTCTAGGGAAAGACCTGTGTATATCAGAAAGCATTGGAGGTTACACTTATATTCCTAGTTAAGGCTGCCTAAAAAACAAAGAGAAGGTCAAAAATGGAGATATGCCCAGTCTCCTTAAAGTGTTATTTTGCCTCTTAAAGGAACTACGGGTTAACTGAGGACTAATTTTTTAAATCATCTGCTCATATTGCCATCATCACCACACCAGTCCATTTTGCCCATTAGAGCTACAGAAAATGGAAAGGTGACACAGCAGCAAAGGCACCACTGTGTTCTATCAACAGTGGGAACACATGAGAATATCAACGTGCAGCCCACAAGCTCGGCATCACTGATCTAAAGTCATGTTCAAGGCATGTTGCTGAACAGTGTAGGGAAGATCACGATTCTGCTCACAGGCACAAATTGCTGCTACCTGTGCTGTGTCTGTTCAAGGACAGGGGAAAAGTTTCAAAACTCCAAGTCAGTGCCTTTTACCAGCACTAAATTCATATTTTGAAAAACAAGACACAGAAAGGCAATGGGCATAATACACTAAATGAGATCCAGTACTCTGGGCAAACTATTATTATTTTTCCCTTCAGGCTGCAATTCTTTCTGCCACTAAGCATCTGGTGACTCACACCACCATATTGTACCAACAATGCTCTCAAAATGCAAATTGCTAATGACTTTTTAGCCCAATATAAACCTAGGAAACAAGTGCAATTCAATGTAGTATTTCCTGTTGTACCATAAACATCTTTCCACATAAGTTTCAACTAATGGCACTCCAGGTTTTATTTCATCCCTAAAGCTATTGTCATACTGAATAGCTATGATGTAATATTTGGAAAACTGGCATTCTAACATATGGTACACTACTTCACAGAGTTAACATGCCTTTTATGTATTTGAATAGGCATCAGTAGAACACAAAAAGTGAACTCCCTTTTTAAACATAATTCTATTATTTTTATGAATCTACTCTTTTCTAATATTTGCCTTATTGTGAGCAACAACAAAAAGTATATTTCAATTTTTGGGTTCAATGTCTCAGGTATGTTAAGTCTATGCATGCTGTTACATCAAAATAACAGGATGGCAATGATTTATACAACGAACAAGATTTCATGCACTTCATAATTTCACTGCATATTCAGTACAAGGTTTTGAAACTTACACTTCACTGCTTACAGCAAAGGATGCTCAATTGCTGTTTTGCAGGCTGTGTTATGACAAACTTTGTAACTTACACAATTAAATCAAGATTTTTCATTTGACACTGAACTATAGAAACACAACTGTTCTAGTCTAATAATTATTAATAGGTGATGTAGTTTTTTTCAAGTATAGGAAAGAAATTAATACTAGTGCTTTTTTTCCTCCAGAGTAGTTAGCCAACAGATTGCAACCAATGATCAGAAGCTAAATAAATTCAAATTATAATTAAAGAGCATACTTTCAGACTGGTGTTTATTCTTTAATTTAAATCTTCAAACAAGGACATGGGTGATATTTAAGATCCTTACTCAGGGTTATTTACAGACGTGTTGGGCATATAAATCAGTAAGTGGAGTTCTATCACCTAGGCTGTGTATGACCTACTGTGGCTTTAAATGTTTACAATCAATCATCACATCACAGAAAGCATAATTATTTTGGATGCTAAATTTCACTCTCCCCAGTTTTCTAAATAAACACATGAATTCAATAAATGTGACACGAGTTATTCGTACAAGTGAACTTGCAACTTCTCTTCAGTAAAACTTTCAAAAGCACCTGAGCAATGCAGAAAATGAAGACCCATTTTCAGGGGAGATTCAGGCTCTTAGATTTTGACAAGGGAGGGAGAGTTACCAGTGTATGAGGGACTGAGGGACCAGCTGGCAAACAAAGGGCCTGGAGTGGTGTGAATGAAAGTGATCACAAAACAGCTTAAGCAGGACCACTTCAAGTATTTCTATGCAAAGAAATCCTTGGAAAGCAACACTATGGAAAAAAACTTCAAACTCTTCCTGGGAAATCAGCCTGTACACTAATGCCTGTTGAATGGGGAATAAACATGAGGAAGTAAGAGGTCTGGGTGCAGTTGCAGCACTATAATGATGGAGACACAGTATGATGGGTAATATATCTGTAGTGTTGAAATGGATGGAAACAGGCTCTTTAGGAAGGACAAGCCAGGAAGATGAGGCAGTGGAGCTGTCCATTATGCACGGAGACACCAAGAGTCTATCAATAAGCACTGAAGAGCAGACCAGTGTGTGTGATATTATATTAGATGTCTGCTCTAAGCCACCGGGCAAGGAAGAAGAAGTGGACAAGACCTTCTGCAGACAGGTAGAACAGGAGCTGTGATCAGCTGTACTGTTTTCACTCAGTGAAATATAAGTATGTTCCATCAAAAGCAAACAGCATACAAACTGACTGACCATTGGGCCATGGGTAGAAGGAGAACAGCACCATGCTAATTTTGTACCTTTTCCCTCCTCTTTGCAGATCAGACAAGGTTAGGTAATAAATTCAGTTTCTGTTCAGATACAGTGTTAAACCACAAGTACATTTCTCAGAGAATAATCTACAGGTGAAAAAATTACCTAGGTCTAGTGAGGTACATGTGAAATATGTGGTGTAAATGCTCTTACTTCCTATCAGTTTCTGGAGCCACAGATACAAAGCTAAGAACTGAACAGGATGTTGCATGTCAGAGAGCTTGTTCCCCAGCTTTCTGCTAAGCAATACATTTTCAAATAAGTGCAGAATAATATTACACTAATGTAGTTTTTTCTTTTAAGGGTAAAATTAAATGCCAGCGACAAGAACTAATATTCACCATCATTGTACTAAATTTGCCTGATTACACATTAAAACATCAAATGAAACAGGGAAAGAGTTATTACGAAGTTGCTTTCAATCCTACTGTAGAATACTACCTGCCTCAGCTCTACAACAGCAGTTGATGAACAGATATACAATGACATTAAAACATTTTTAGGGACTTTGATGGCAATAGAACAGTGTAATTGTTGTAACATGGAGCGTTAACACAGCACCACTGATGCAAAATGAAGGAGTTACAGGAGTTAATCACTAGTTACACTATTGACCTGAATAACTTAGAAATGGGGTTAAATGCTTTGTTGATATAATCCACGTTGCTTTTTATTCTCTAAATAGGATGATCTAAATGATTATTTACCATCTCATTTGCAGCAGTTCTTTGTCACCCCTTTCATAAACAGCATTCCTGCTACCAGTAGTTTCTCACTCTCAGAAGCATTTAGCACAAATACACTTTAACAGCATAAATTCTTAACAAAAAGTATTTTTATGGCTGTGTATATATGTATTTTACATTAAAAGTCACACTATAGCAAGCGTTCTTGTTAAAACATGATAATTGTGTATCTGTGAGTGCTTCATACAGACCTTATTTTGACTCTTCTATTTGGTGCTTAACCAACACACTTCACTTCTTAAAGTGACAAATGAACTGAATAAATTACACAAAATCTAGTTATCTCATTTACCTCACCTGAACAACCATACACATCAGGGAAGTGAAGAGTAAAAGTATGAAGTGATCAGATTTAGCTCAAAGATTCTCTTATTAGCTAACTACAACTCCAACTCCTCTTTCAAACTTTGCCATTCGTAGTTTAAACTCCTACCACTGAATTACTCATTGCCTGACTATTTTAGAAGACCTAATGCTCCAAACTCAGAGTATTTTCAATGACTGCAAATACATTATGTGGCAAACGAATGAATTAATAAAGAATAAAACATATTTTATAATTTGTTAACACTTTTTTTTGGTCAAAATTATCTCCCCAAATCCCTTTTTAACCTATTTCAATTTATAATTTTAAAAGTATCTTAATATTTGTAACCTCGGTTCCTTGCAACTTAAAAACAAAGAGAGTAGAGATAGGCAACTATAACCCCCCCACAATTCTTCACTAGCCTATAGGTAAAACAATCTAATTCATATTTTAAGGTTTTTGAAAGTGAATTTGAAATATGCTGGAATAATGGCAAATTACTTGAGCAGGTGCAGAAATGATTTAGATCATTTTACAAGCTCTATTACACACACAAAAAAACCCCAAACCAACCAACCAAGCAAACAAACAAAAAAAACAAACACACACAGACACACAGAAGCCCCCATCAGAAGTTATCAGAAAACCTTAAACCTACAGTGCTTCACATAAAAAATGCAGGGATGCTGTATTGGAGAGAGCATCCCAATTCTAGGAGTAAATTGTACAGAAAAAGTGAAGCATATTAAACCAATGAAGAAATGATAATAAAGTAAACTTAAGCTGTAGAAGTGAATGAATGCTTCATAATATCTGGAAACCTACTTTTGTATGTTTTTGGCCAGAAAAACATATGTAAAATCAAATATTATACCTCTTGCATATACCCACCTATGGCAGATGAAGAAGATTAGACCTCTGGTTGTTACCATTTCAAAATATAGATTTTATTCTCTTCACTCCAAAGATTTTTGCTTATATAAAAAAAAAAAATCCAATACTGGGCTCCAGTCATGCTCCCAAATATGCACATGAACCTAATCATCTGTGCAGGTATTTCTTCTGTTAACAGAATATATTTGCCAATGGGTGAACGTGCAGTCAGTCATGCTAAAACACGATTTTTAGGAAACTGCTGTGCAGTTCAGTTTCTTGCTCCTAGTATAGCCATTTGGACAGTTCACTATCCAAATACAGGGTCTGCACAGATTGAAGAGGGATGATCTCTCATTAGTTTTGTGATTATCAAGCACCATATGAAAAACTGCATATAACATACTTCATGCTGACACAAGCTTTATATGGCAAAACATAGAAAAATTTTATTTCTGCATTTACTTTTCTTTTATCTTAGGCATTAAAATTGATTTGTCAATTAAATCTCCTTCCTAAGTGGAAAACTTCAAAGAATAGAAAGTGCATAATTTACCATAGGTGTCTCTATGAACCTCTGATTAAACTGAGACTGATCTGTCAAAGAACTGATATCTCACCTACTCCCAAAAGCTCAAGGACACCTTCCATGAACTTACAGAGTTATCTTGCATTTTCAACTCAATGTCAATTCAAAAAGTGCATTTCTTTCCTAGGTCCTGCAAGCAGAATACCATTAAACAAGATACATTCCATTGACACTGGAGCTAATAAGTATTCTTGATTTTAACTTACATGCTAACCAGGAATCATAGGAAAGAACATACAAATTAAAAACAAGCTGTTTATAAGAAAAGATTACAGAAAAATTAAGGAGGATGATAATTTTGTGAAGGTGAAGGAAAAGGAACTTTGCAGCTGCAAAAATGCTTTTAGACATGCAAGTAGCAAGGCACTATCAGCTGGTAGACAGAGCTTCTGTTTGCTCAGCATGCAGGGGTCACATCAAGAAAGGACTTAGAGCCACTAATGAACAGAAAAAATAAGCAGTAATGAAAGGGACCACTGTTACACAAAAAAAACATATAAATACTCTTCTCCAAATAGGGCATAGCTTATGATCAGCTTGAATAGAAAAAAGCTATGTTTAGTTCACAGCATAACCATTCCTCATCAGCAAGACCTACAAACATCTCTAAATCATAAACCAACCTTCCAAGCTACTGACTCAATGCTTTCCATCAGCACCAGCTGGCAGAAGTGATCTTTTAGGCTTCCCTTGTTGAAGTCTTCAAGGACATAAGTTCTTCTGCCTAGAGCAGTGAACATACTGTTTCCTACAAACTAGAGTGCTCACAGTTACAATTAATACTAATATACATATCTGATAACTTACTCTTCTTTTATAAACGTAGCCAGCTGTCCCCAAGATCCAGTATTTCCAGACACTCAAATGGGATGCAATATTATAAAATTCTTTTTGTTTGTCAACGTTAACACGACTAGCATTTGGGGATTCCAGTAAGCTAATAACTAATACTAGTAACTATGGTTATGAGTATCAAATACCATGACAGAAAAACAGTTACACTTGTCCATGTGAATTTCCCCCCAAATACTCTGACTTTAGCCTGAGTTCTATGCAGTCCTATGCCAACTCCATTTTTTTAAGCTTGTGACATGTTAACATTCAAGATCAGACATTCCATTGTCTGGCTAAGCTAGAAGTGTCAGGCTGATGCAAACATCTCAATGAGACCCGTTTTCCATGCCCAGATGACTGAAACAAAACTAAATTTACTATTTTTTTTTTTTAATATGTGTGCTTGTACACAGATAGTTTTACTTTAATGAAAAACCATTGTTGGTCAGTACCAGAAGTATTTTGCATTTATATTTGTTTTCTAACTATGAGGTCTTTTGGACTAATACTAATTAAATATTCTATCTGCTTTTGACCAAGGAATGAAAGAAAGTTGCACTCAGACCTTTTAATCTTTAAACCAATTGTTCTATAGCAGATGGTACATACAGAATGCATTTAACAACCCTACTTACATATGGATTTGACATTTGTGAGACCCCGACACCTCAGCCTTCTACACATGAAATTTCTATATGACAGAGACTCACCATGTCTGCAAACTATTGTAAATCTCGGCACATAAGCATAGGTTACAAAAGGCTTCGTTTTCATTGGCAGGCTTAGTTCAACATTTATCACACTTTTCAAAATAAACAATGGAATACATCATCCATATAATTTTAATATATTTGTATTTTAAACTATAAATAACAATTAATTTTTATATTAATAAACCCTACTATTTCACCACATTTTCACTAGTTCAGTATGTGACGGTCAAGTTCCGCCCATTTCCCAAAACTGGTATATGTCTAAGTCTAATTATGTGTTTCTCTTCAGTGATCTCTTTTGGTTAATAAAATGCTTACTGATTTGACAAGCTTAATCTCCCAGCCATTACCAGAAGTAACAAGTTAGTGCTTAAAATGGGAAGGAAATGTTATTCAGCTTCTCTTGATAATTAAAACCAAATTTTCATTAAGCACTACAGCTCTCACAAAAATATGTAAAGTTAATGACAATACCTACACAAAATGTAGAGCTTGACTATTTCTAATGAAAAATTATGTAAAGAACTGCAATTAAGTCATCGGAAGCATGATTTCGCACAATCATCATGTGGAAAATACTGCAGGGATGATGTTATTCAATATAATCAGTGTCACATATAACTGTTTAGCTTTTGCACCCATTTTAGTATGCTGATGATAAACAATTTCCTTACCATTCTAGCAATGTTTGCCTGTTTATGAAAGAAAATTCGACAACAGGAAAAAATCTAGATGATTGCAATTGACACATTTTTCTAACATCAAAACACTGCTGGTTTTTTAGATTATCTATGACTTCATCTACAAAAATACTCAAGAGATTATGTAATCAGAAATACTGCTGCAGGGAGAGTTCCAAAAAAGGACTAATATGTAATTGCGCTTAAGCAGCAGTTTACTATCAAAATATCAATAACGGTAAGAAGAAACATTTTTTTTCTTTTTGAGCTTATGTATGTAAGGAGAAGGCAAATGAAACAGCTTGGCACCTAACCTGGACATTTTCATATCTCGCCACACAGTCCTTAACATATTACTCCATGATTTGGGTAATATATTTATTCAGTTTAGAATAAATATTCCATATTATGCATAAATCAGAAATAAAGTTAGATTCACAAGTCAAGTAGGTGAAATTCTTTATACAAAACTGACAAAAAGCATAGAACTATACCACATGAGTTAACATCTCTATTTTCTTCAGCTTCTGTTTTTATTCTTGCTTAGCAAGCCCATGGAGTGCAATACATGAATTTGTTGCACATTCATTAAATATGGGGACAAAAACCCCCTCTTCACCACTTTTCACCAATAACTGTTTGGCTATATATGTGGTTCTTCATCATTTCCCACTAATAAATATGTTTCCATAGTCAAAAGTCTTGTGTTACATTTTCTGGGATGTTCTATGATTTTATTAAATATATTGACGTAACATACATTAATGTAGTTACCTTTTAATATAGACATCATTATAAATGTCTATGAGTTAGAACTCACAAATATAAATGCTGAGAAAAGCTTTTAATTATTAAAATTATTCAATGCAGAGAGCAGTGATATTGCAAGACAGAAAGAATAAGTTCATTACTTCAGGTTAAAAATATTTATCGAAAATGTTAAACTCAGACATTTATTCATTAAGTAAATATACAAGAGTAATTTTCATTACAGAAGATCAGAAAGAAAACCAGTTCACTCGGGTCACTTACAGATCATGTTGTTATTAAACTTGCTTCCACTCACTTCTACATCCTGAAGAAAGCATTTTTGTTATTAGATTCTTTTCTAGATGACCTAATAAATCAGGTAGACAGAGCAGATTAAATATAGATCTATTGAAGCAGAAGAGAGAAATGAAAAAAGTTAAAACTCATGTTTAGCACACTGATGTTTAGGAAAATCTAAATTTAGCAAACATATTGCACTGTGATATAAAAGTGAATTCAGAATTTTAAATCAGTTGAGGTTGGATTGGACCTCGTTATCTTCTTGTCCAACACATTGCTCAAAGCAGAGACACCCCTGTCACATACGTCCAGTTTGTTTTAAAGCCCCCTGCCTTGATCCTCCAATTTTACAGAAAAGTCTTCATTACTCCAGATGCTCCCTCTGGACCCAGGAATGGGGGATCCTTGAAGGGAAATCCAACCAAGAGAGACTGAGGCACAGCCTGCCTTGACTATCCTAAACTTTGCTATGTCCTTTGGTGCCCAGCACCATGCCCTCTTCAGCAGCAGACACGTTTCCCAATTCTTTCTTTTTTTCTGCCAGTAAAGCTGTAGAACTCATTTTTGCCCTTCACACCTCTCACCAGCTTGAATTCCATCTAGTCTTTGTTTTTTCTAAGCCAGTTCACACACACTCATGCAGGATTTCTCTCATCTCCCAACGCCCTACTTCCACATCCTATAGGATTATGATTGAGCTTCTTAGGAGCTTCTTATTGATCAGTGCAGGCCTCCCATCAGCTTCCCTTGGCTTCCAGATGGACAAATACTGAGTTTAGAGGAGGTGACCCAGCAATCCTGGATTCCTCTTCTCCCCAGGACTATCACATGGGTTTGTCCCAAGCAGAACTCTAAACAGAGCAAAGTTTATTCTTCTGAAATTGAAAGTTGTGATCTTATTTGCCCCATTCCTTTCCCTTAGGGTACTGAACGCCATCATTTTATGGTCACTTCAGCCAAAGCCATGATAATCTTCACATCCAGTTCCTAATTATTGGTAGCAGATCCATTAGAGTGCTTTGCCGCATCAGCTCATCAGTCATCCTGTGTCAAGAAGTCAACATCAGTGCACTCCAGATGTCTCCTGGAATGCTTGTGATCTGTGCTGTCCTGCCAGCAGAAAGGAATTTATAGATTTTATGATAAAATCCAATCTTAAAATCTGATTTTTCCTTGCCAGAAATTGCCTAACGTGCTTATTTAAAATTAATGTTTGCAATTATAGATGGCAACTCTGAGCCAACAGGTAGTGGTCACCAAATTTGATCATGACTGCATATTAGTAGTACCTTAGAAATTATAAATTAGTTCAATTGAATCCAATCTTAGAAGTTCAGAAAAATAGCTGAAGGCTAAAATTTCAATAAACAGAAATATTTATGCATGAAATCTGTGAAATTACTAGTAGCTCAAGTTTCCACATACTTTAATTAGGCATGGGTAAGCAATGGGTAAATGCAATCTTTGTCTCACAGTTTGGTCAAGAAAAATATTTGTCAAAAACATAGATGAGATTTCAAGATTGCACCATCCCTACATAATACTAATTAAGAGAGCAGTGGGGATTTTTTTTCCCCAATAGTCCCATTATTTTGAAGGGCTAGCTGGTTTGTAGTGGGATACAGTAAACAAGAGTTTACTAGATGGAAAGGAATGTTCGGATGTTAAGTAGAACAACGCTGGCAAATCACTATATATCCAGAGAGAAGCACTACCCATGCAAAGTAGCAACGAGTCTTCTAGCTGAAGCCGCAATGCATGTTGGCTGTATTCCTAGCATATATGTAGTACTTCCAATTAATTTTAAGATCTTTTATAGAAGTATCATGTGTACTAAGCTGCCTCATATCTGTAGGTATAGCATTAGGAGCAGGAACCCTTGCTTACTTTGCTCATTCACTTAGAACTCCATGTCCATAGCAGACAGTGCCAGCAAAAATGAAAATAGAGTATGATATGGGATGCATGCTGATAACATCTCAGAGAATCAAACATACTGTCAGCAAGTAATTATTCTTTGAATGTGAATCAATGCGCATACAACTAGGAATCCCCCAAAACTGAGAGACAGAGTAATTTCAGTTGCAAATAAGACTTCTCAGTAAAACTTGGCATCTGAATGAATGACTGAGTTGAAGTCATAATGTCTGGCAAAAGTCATTGCAGCAGTACATTTATCAAAGAACATAGCTGTTGTTGATTGCCTTTGGGAAAATGACCCTTAATATTCAAAATACAAGATATGCAAAACAAGTGCTAAACATAGGGATATACTAGGCCAGCTGTTTTGACTTTTTGCTTGGAAATGACTGAGTCTTATAAAATACAAAACTCTGGATAAGGTGAACCTTTCATGATTCTATATCAATGCAAATAATGATTGATATTTCACTGACAGCAATGCTATTTTCCATAACAGACATCCCTGATTACACCAGCATTAGATCATAGCTAGAATAAGATAATTTAAAAGCAGGCTGGTTTTGATTCTAATTAAATAAAGTTTTGTGTAATTCTTTACCTTGTGGCATTGACCTTTGTAAACCTTGATGCTCATCAATCCAGTGGATTGCTGCCACAGTTAACAATCCTGGAGCCAGTGTTTATAGACTTGCTCAAAGATTGCAAAAAGCAGTGGATAACAACAATCCACCCATCTGGATTGTCAACACTAAAGAAGCCGACATCTGCCAGAGTAATTTGGCTGACTCCAACAGGCCCTCAGTTATGGGAATTACAAGGCACGCTGGCATAGAGGTACGTGATTAATTGGTCCAGAACTTAGTTAATTTCTCCTGGACAGCTTCCATTAGAACCCCAGTGTGACTGCCATTCTGCGCAGTAACGCTTGAAAACTTTCCTAAGTATCTGGCTGTACTTTTGAGTACCAGTGGTGGCACAGTCTTGCCTGCAGACAAAGGTAGTACAGAGTACAAACTGTATGATTAACTGACTGCAATTACTCTTCCTCAGAGTCTATGAGACAGCTGTTTCAATCATACACAAAGTTCACATGCTTGGGATGAAAAAGACCTGACTGTAATTGGTATAATAGAAGCAGGTACATTTTGGTTAGATTGCTGGCATACATAATAGTAAAGAAAATACATTGCAAGGATACAATAGTCACTAAATCATAACATCACTCCTAGACCTTGAATAACAATCACAAGCATTGCAATAATTAAGGGGACACGAATACTGTAACATTCTGTACGCCACAGTGCTAATACCATATGGATGGCAGGAGTAACATCACAGAATGGTTTGGGTTGGAAAGGACCTTAAAGATCATCTAGTTCCAACCCCTGGTGGAGTAAACAGTAAACGAGCCAGTGTCAAGGAGTAGGATGGCAAACCAAAGACAGAATACCTGGTGGGTCCTTTGTAGGTTTGAATTTCCTTTTGAATTTCACTTCACAACACAGAATTATTGATTCCTTGTGCCAGAATGCAGGAGAAACCCTAAACCACACCTTAGGCATGTGACTCAGTTTATCACATGGAAAGAATACTACAGCATTTCTGTATGTAAACACCTCTGACTTTGTGTTTATTTAAAGAATTGCTTACAAAAGAGCATAACTCAAAAATGTACCTCACATCCAAAGTAGCGTAAAAATATTTCATGGACTCATAATGCAATATTGTTTCACAAGAAACAAGATTCTTAGCAACTGAAGCTTATACTCTTTCATAAGAAAAAAACATTAGTAGAAGCAATTCAGATAAAAATGTAATTCTTTTTAAAAGAGAATGAAATGTAAAAGAAAAAAAAAACTAAATAAAAACTAACATCAGTTAAAAAAAAATCAGGTAAAACCAGCAAATTATTTGAATTTTTAGTGCCAACTTACTGTACAGTTGCTTTGTGAAAAAGAAATTGTGGTGACATTATTTTCATTCTTCCTATAGCCCCACAAGGGCAGCATGTCAACTCTCATCATGCAAATAGACTTAGAGGATTCAGCTCAGTAAGAGAACCTGTACTGACCTGTGTGGAACACAAGTACAGCTCCAGTAGAATTTATGGGTAAGACCAGTGGCAATATTGGCAATGACATTCTTTTACCTTACCCAAATTTCCCTCATATAATAGCAAAGAGAAGAACTGTTGCTCCTCTCAAATGCAAGTCATGGTCAGTCTTACGATTATTGCTTATCAGCAGTAGTATTCACTGCCCTTTAGGGGGCTTAATCCACTAATGGTTCCAGTAGCATTGGTTAAGAACTTTCAAGAGACAAAACTTCTAAAGAAATTCTCCTGCTTTAGTGTCAGTTATGCAAAACAAATTACTCAGCTCAGCACTATCAAAGAAGAGTAGAAATCACAGGAATTCTAGAAGACTTGCACTGGATAGCCAGTTTCATAGTCTCTCCCAGATATCCTGTACTCAAATTGCAGCTGTACCTCCAGCTTTTTCCTGTATTTTTTCTTGGCTGAAATCTTCTCATCTGCTTGCAAACAAAAAGCTCCCAGTCTTTCTTATTATCTTTGTTATTCTTATAAGGAAGTTCCTGGTGTTGGTTGGTTTCAGAATAACTGACAGCAGCTGATCCACAATAATTTTGTGTACTAGGGACATCTCTCAGAAATGCAAATTTTTACATGAAAACAGAATATTTCAAGCTCTTTTTACATTCTCCTGGCACATATACAGAAGATAACTTTTAAGTTCTCTAAATATTTAAAGCTGTGTCCCTGCACAAGTCCAGAGCTGTCCTGTTCTAAGCAGCATTGTGCCTGCTTCATGCTAAATCAGCTGACTGATTCTAGGTGACTTCCAGTTCAGGAAGGAACAACAAAATGGCACTAGGCAAGAGTCTTATTTTCCTACAGTCAATAATGAAGTGTGCTATTTACCTCCAGTGTGTCCTGTGAACTGCTGGTAAGTTCTTTCCATTATTGCAGAGAGAATCTCCACTCTGCTTGTTGGATTTGGGGCTGGAGTGGTTTGGAACTAAAACACTTAGGTATTTAGATGGACAGTCTATATCATGGGGTCACAGAAAGCAAGTGTCCACCTTCTTGAGAATCTTATCGGTTCTGGACCAAAATGAGCAAATGTATGAGAAAATATAAGTGGTACACCTAATACCCAGGAAGGGTTTAGGATTTCATAGATACTCATAACCTCATTACTTCCTACTGAGTGGCTGTAACCAGATTCTTGACAAATTTACATTCTAGTATGAAGCAAAACAACTGGCTAGTCCAAAACCAGCATGGAAGAGCCAGGATTCCTCTTCAACGCTTAAGAAGGAATACTCTTAAGCATATAAATACTTTCTGCAATATTTTTACCACCATTTGTATCAGTGCTAATCAAAATGGACAAATCAATTTATACCACCATTCTATTGTTTTTACTCTGTCCAGTATAAAAAAAAAGATCAGAAAAGAATAAATATGCACATGAAAAATTAAAACATTTTCACCTAGATCTCTGACACAATGCACAGTGTATACTGATAACTACTGCTAAAATGGATCTCTTAATAAAATAAATGCCACAAATATCTTCATTCTAATACAAAAATTAATATATTCAATTACTTATCAAGGTACGAGGATGCTATGTTATTATTAAAAAGTATGCAGATGTTTTAAATAGCCTGGAAATACACATCATGCACATCACTCCACAGTTTTACATATTGTTGGGGGTAAGAAAGACTGCATTTCCTTTAGTTTGGTTTTAAATCAGTCCTCCAAAGTTTCAGTATGTGTGGCATTTGGTTCAAATGTCTAATATCTTCTAACTGCACTCTGAAAGGACTAAAATACAGCTGTTGGTATAAGATGCACAAGATCCAAACTAGAAATAAAATGAACAAAAAAAACCAAAACCCAAATCACCTTTTAAAATCAGAAGTAGTATGCTACTGAGAAAATTAACATTGACCAAGTATTTTCATGCTATTATAAGAATCACTAAAATGACTCACTGAGGTTGCTTAAATAGTCTCTCTTCCAATACAAAGTTTTTCCAATTCTGATAATAGGGAGAAAAAAATTACTTTATACAATATATACCTGGTTTATTTATTGTTCAATCAATACAAGGCATTAGGTTCCAGCATGTGTATATGGCAGCTACAGTAGTTACAAGACCAAACAAAACTATTACAATTGTTTCAGAATCCATTCCTAGAAGAAATCAAAATGAGTGTGAGAAAAATTCCAGGCATGTTATTACCCAGGTTTGGTTTATTCACACATAAGATATGAGTTTTTGGATGTCAAGAGTTTGTGTTTTGTTGTAACTAGATGGAATGCAAAAGCAAGAAGAGTTTCTCAAAATAATTGTTATTGTTCTGAAAGCAGTACTGGGTTACTATTTACTGTTTAAAAATTAAAAAAAATTAAAAAAGATAAAATATAGAAGCTGATATATTAAAACATTTTATATTTTTACTAAAATTGAAAGTTGCAGGATGAAAAGGAAAAAATGTAGCTACCTGAGTGCTAGGATTCCCAGAGGTATTATGAAGAGCTGTACACAACCACACACACTGCAAATCTGCAGGTGTACAAAAGTTTTCTGCCTGTTCAAAGCAGTTTAGATAAGTCATTGAATTTATAGAGATATGCTATTGATTTCTTAGCACTCAAATTAGAAGGCGCTACTAATTACCACGAGAACCACTTTAGATCTCCATCAAAACTAACAACCAATTCAAGAAGCAGTGGAGGATAGTAGGGGAATACCACAAGTCCACCCTGATCTTCTATTCTTTCATAGGCATGAGCTTATGCCTCATAGTAGACAACTAGATAGACACTGTAGATGGGCTTTCCAAATGATGCAGGTCAGTTGCACTTATTGCAACTGTGCTTTGTATTAAATGAGAGAGGCATTTGAAAGTGAGCAACATGTGACAGACACTGCGTATCTGTGGGTGCTATAGGTGCAGATAAGCAGGAGGTCATTTCACATACACAATTACTGGGTTGAGAGCTTGTCCCCCAACTCCTGCCACCACAGCTTCAAAGCACTCCTCTTCTGCCTAAGCTGGGCTAAATGAAAACTACCTGTAACAGAGCATACATGGTTTTTTCCTTAATTGAACAAAACTATACAAACATTCAACCTGAGGGAAAAATACAAATTAGAAAAAGATATTGGATGAGACGTATAAAACAATATACTCTCAAAACTGTCTCATCTGCCAGAAGGCAATTGCCAGGCAGTTAAAGTCAAAGAAAAAAAAATTAGTCAAATTAAAAAAAAAATAAACAAACAAACAAAAAAAACCCCAACAAAACCAAACCAACCCAACAACAACAAAACATTTCAATTGTCCAGAACCAAATACAGGCTCTATAACTGAGAAAAGAAAAGAATGAGAAGCAACAATTCTACCTGTGAGAGAGGTTCTGCCCGGAAAGGATTAAATGTACTTTCCTCATTTGGAGAAAAGTGGGTACACCAAAAATGTTTCTAAGTCAAAATCTGCGTAGTACAACAGGACATATTTTTCCCATGAAACTTCCTATCAAGAAGTTACTTCAGCAAGGTAGGCACTTTTCCAGGAAGTTACCAGTGACCAGAGCTCAATTTCCTAGTGGTTTGCCTTGAATAGCAGAATGTTTGGCTCCCTGCACTAACCTAAAAGATAAAACAAATATGACTTACTAGCCAAGAGGCACACAGCCACTGAATAGGTGGTTAGTATCACTGACATTAAAAGATTAACTAAATTTCAGCTGGCCCCATGTGCTTTCCAGATAAGATAAAAAAAACCCAAGCAACAAAAACAAACCTCACCAATGGTATGCGGAAACTTCTACATTTCCTTCCACAGGGCAATCGATAAATTTCAAAGACTTTTTAAATGAAAAATTGAAGTTTACTTTTCTTTCTACATTCTTAGCAAGCAATCAAGTATTTGATTATTTTATATTTGTAGATGAGAAAGATCTACTTTCAGTATGAAAACGCAGATAAAAACAGTTATTTAAGTATTAATAAATATTTCTAGACATTAACTCTGAATAATGCAACTTGATATAATGGACATCAAAACACAAACTAATGATTTCAGCTCTAACACAGTAGCAGTCTAAGCTATCATTAAATTTCAAGATTTTCAGCTCTTTAGGGAATCAAGTTTTGATCAAAAGCGATGATAGATCACACCTTTACAACAGTCTTCCTTACTTAAGTAGATTAGTTCCTTTTCTTATATTGCCTTAACTGGAGGTAAGGCTCTATATACAACACAAATGGACATCATTTTTTCTGTGACCTTTGTTACACTGATCCATTCAAGGGAACTAATCTGTGCTGTTCTGAAAACATACAAAGAAACAAATTATCCATGATTAAGAAATGGTTTAGTTCTAAACAATAGAGAGGATTAGAGGGATTATAGAAAAGGTTACTCCTTAATGAGAGTCATTTTAAAAGGGTGAACTCATCAGCCATTGAAGTAGTTTCCATTCAACCTGTACAATATATAAAGTGGGCACAAATGGAGAACGTATTAGTTTACAACTGGAAAAGCTTTCTTAAAATTTGAGAACTGCCGAACTTCTATGCAAGCATTAAATAACTAAGAATGTGTATCTCATCATACATGCTAATTCTCTCTCTCTCTCTTTTTTCTCAAGGTTTTCTACTTTCAGTTTCAAAATCTCTGCAAGAGGCAGAAGATGAAGATATGTTGCTAACCACATTAAGTCTTGGAAAAACTCTTCAAAATGGAGGCAAAATTATGAACAGAGGAGCTATACCTTTGCTGAAGCATTACAAAACCGAAGACAGCATTGTTTTCAATGACAAGAATGATGGAAACATGAAGATTTTGGTGAGTTCAGTTTTACGTTTTGGCTTCAATATAAAATGGAAATTTATTCATACCCCCTTAGAAAACCAGGACAATAATTTAAAGCAATAGCCTGGTAAATATACAAAAATACCAATGTAACATACTATAGTCAAGAATAAATTTTCAACTGTAAGTATCTAGCACCAAGATTTTAAATGCGTAACTTGTACAGTTGAATTAATCTGATTTTTTCAGAACTATATGCAACCAAAGCCTACATTTATGTTTGATTCAGCATGTCTCTATATGCAGCAACAGGTTTTTAACTTCACCAAACATGAGGCTCACTATTTCTTTACCATTAAACCATTTCGGACAATGATGTAATGCAGGTCATTACTTTTAACAAATGATCGTGAAACATAAAAGAGTTGCACTGTGAAGTATAAAATGTGAGCATGATTGACTTTAAATGAAAATAAACCACTACTCTTGTTTTCCCCCAAAACAGGACACAGGTTCCAGACATGATTTCTTAAATCATGTCAGGCCAATCGACTTAGGCAGAAAACAACTGCCTTATCTTGCATTGAAGGGAGCCATGGCTTTTCCAGCCGACACTGAAATTCAAAATATTGAGTCAATACAGGAAAGAGATACCACAGATGAAGAAAATTCAGCTAAGCTCCCTATAGGAAGAAGAGATTTTGACAGTAAATATATTTTATTTTTACACAAAAAGTAATTTCATTCTGGTAAAATATAGTGCAATGTCAATATAGCAGTTTGATAAAGGTTAATTTAGAAACTTTAGAAACATGTCCGTGGTGCTTTGGTGCACAGGGGAGGGAGCACTTACTAAATTAATATTTCCAGAAGCCATAAGAATTCTAGTTCTTTGATGATTTAAACCTTCAGATTTTTTTTTCTGCTGTAGTCCTCAGGTGTATGCTGGGAAGAGTCTATCGACCTTGTTGGCAAGCATGAAAACTACTGATCAGCACCACTGTCTTTGAAGATTAAACATTTTATTCTGAATTTAACATAATTTGAAGTTACTGTGTTTCCATGTGGCTATACATATGCATCCAAAAATAATTTCCCATTGCATTGTAGAAGGATACATAATTCATTAGCAAAAAGAACATACTGTAATTACTAACAATGTACTGCTATTATAAAATAAAAGACTACAGCATAATCCAGACTTGTAATAAATTGTCTAATATTATACACAAGCTACTTTCAAATATATGAGTAGGAAAGTAAGAAATTCATGAATTCACCCTTTTTCTGCAAAATTTTACAACTGTAGATGTAACGTATGCCAAAACAAAAAACTACAGGCGAAAAAACTGAGTTAATTTTGCTTGACCAGCAATCAACTTATTCTTACTTGAAGTTTTGGTCTGTTTTCTTTTTCCACTGATTTTGCTGTCCAATTCCTTTTGAGAGTTCTTTGAAGTCTTAAGTCTTTTAGCATTTTTTTGCAAAGATGGTTCACTTTCCTTGTCACAGATTACTTTGTCATTATTCAGATCCATCTGTTCATTCCTGGAGTTCTTGTTCCTTGGCTGACAACTCAGCTTTCCCATTTCTGTATAACTTCTAGTCTGGTGAAGACTTTCAGAAATAGTTCCAAGCACTGGTACATCAAGACTTGAATTTGTACCTTCTGTCATGTAAGAATATAAAAAACATATGTGGAGAAATAAAAAGTTACCTGGAATATACATCCTTTTTCTATCAAGACTACCATGCTTTGTTTTTTTTTTAATCAAAACTAATGTTCTATCAATAAAACAAAGCTATGCTGGCCATTGCAATTAGATTTGCTATGTGTTCATAAGTGTATTGCCAATTTAAAATGACATAACTCAAAAACATGTAATAGCAACTAACTTGGGGAAGTGGATTTATAACTTTAAGATACTGGAAAAGAGGCTTAAAGGGAATAGAAATTTTACATATGATATAATTTGTAGTGGAGTAAAATAAATTTTCCCTCCTTTTAATGGCAAAAATACAAATTTCACTTACCTTACTTTTGCAAAATAAGAACATTATGTACTGTATGTAACATATAACATTTTTTTATCTCAAGAGAGCACCAACACAAATTTTTCAAACATTCATATTTTCAGAGCATTGGCATTACAATTTTAATGCAAAGAGATTTAACTGAGCCTGAGCATACACAGAATAATGAGATATTTCTGCTTTTTTCTTGAAAATAGTTATCCTTGAGTTCTACTAAAAGCTTTTTGGATAACACTTGAAATACTAGCAATCACATTTACTTATTCAATCCTACCACAGCTTACCTGTGCCATATCCAGCTTTTAAATGTTGCTTTGGTGCAGGATGATTGCAGCTTGGAACTTCAAGGGAATGTTGACCACTCATTTCACTCAAATCATTTTTATATGTACATGCAAACTGGGATTTAATTGAAGATTGCTTCATCTGCAAATAGCAATCTGCTATTAGCTTTAATTATTTACAAAGGAAAAGACAACACCTGGAAGATTAGTAAAATAATAATCTTTCCCATTCTTTTCCCATAAAATACCAGAAAAATGAGTATGCTCACATTAAAAAAAAACCCAAAAAGTATTCATTTACAAAGCTAAAGGCTTTCAAGGATACTCATATTAAGCTATTAAAATTCCTAGAATAATTAAAAAATCTTTTTTTCAGCTCTTTCAGAAAGTTACACATTAACTCTTGAAGCTTCAGCTTCAGGCTTTCTGACTTAGGTTAGTCCCTTCTTTTGATAAACTGCAGATTCTAATGTTTTGAGTAGGTGTCATTGCTACTACAGTCAATTTTCATCCTTCTACAGCTGATCATCTTTGAGATGTCAGTTCACAAATGCCATGTATAGGATGAGTTTCCCCACCCTACCCAATTTAGACATAGAGGAAAGCCAAATAGCAACATAGCAAAGGAATGGCAGATAATATAAACTAAGCTTCACTAGATTTATACCTTAAAGTGGAACAAAGTATTATTTCAGAATTCCTATTTACTCACAAAATAAAACCATTTCAACATTGAATGCCAGTGTCTAACTCCACATTTGTCAGAATATACACATATAGCTTATGTTGCCAAAAAGCTACAGTATTGAAGAACTCTACTGTGACTGGTTCTACATACTCATCTCCACCTCTTGGTCTTGGAAGCAGGGAGCCTAGCCTCATAGCACAAATAAATTGAAATAGTGTCTCAAATGTAAAAAATTAAATACACTTTTTCAGTGTATCCATATGTAATGGAATTTGCAGTTTCAGGTCAAACTTCCTCAGTTTACACTTAAGTCACAGCTTCACATCAGCTTAGAATTTCAGGTCAAGCTTGGCACTTTCTGTACAATTGATCATAAATGCTATAGATTCTGCAAGATAAAATCTGCTCTCACTTCTATTTGAAAGTGTACTGGATTATACAAATTACATTAGTTTTTTTATGAAATCAAGGTTTCTTTTTAGCGTTCCCACCTGACACTTCACTCATTCAGTTTGCAAGGATAGATTATGTGGAGTCGAAGAACAGAAGTCAAGCTCAAACACTGAAAAACTTGCAGCATAAACCCTTCTGTGGTTCAACTTCACTGAACCTTGAAATATGCCTCAAAACTTCACTCTGTACTGCATCACATACCATTTAGTCATTTGCAAACAGTACACAAAGCTCTACATAATCCAACAGTTGATGTTAATGTAAGACACAATTTGTTGATGGAGTCAAACTTTCTAACTGGTCTAGGAACGTATATTCAGCAATAAAAAGAACATTAGACAAGGTAGGAATAAGCGAATTTTAAAAGCCTGAAGGCAGCACAAAGGAGCACAAGTCTAACATTGAATTAGGAAACAGAGCTTGACTGGAATGCTTTAAAGAAGAAAGTCAACCTAAAACGTGATTGAAGCACACATAATGAGAAGAGTCAACAGCTTGAAAGAGCTCTTAGAATAAAAAAAAAAAAAGCGTAGGAAAAAACTCTTAGAAGAACCTCTTAGAGTTCCCTTATATAAAATTCCCTGAAATCCATTGCTTTAAGAGCACCACAGCTCTGGGAAAGAAAAGTGTTGGGAGATCAGTTTGCTAATTGTGTACTTGCACCCAAATGCCATGCAATGAACTCAAGACTTACAATCCCCTCTCCTCACAAGCAAGTGCGATGTTGCTGCTATCCCTACACAAAGAAATTCTGAATTTTTCAGAAAAAAAGGGTTCCCTGTTACCACTGTTCAGCTGGAAGAAAGTATGATAGAATTTAAGACTGTTTCAGCACAAGTAGGTCAATTAGGAGTCCTAATGAGTAGATAAAGTAGGACATTCTTCCACCTTGATATCTGTATCGAGAGAAATTTCAATTGTTCAAGATGCCCATATAAAACATTCATTTTTATATGAAATATTAATGGTGCATGCTCTATTTATTTCTAAAAGTTAGATTATAATCTATTCCAGATCTCCTTCCAGCATCTGCATACAGACAGTACTGCCAATATTTAGTCACTAAGAATGTTGAGATTTGGTTTTTATACACTGGAATGGCATAATAGAACTTGAAAACCTGCATCAGTAACAACAAACACATGTTTTTATTTTCTAGCCAAACAAATAGAGTACTACTTGGAAGAGAAAAAGAGATAAAAAAGAAGACTTATTTTCTCCACCCTTACCCTTGTCCTTTCAGAAAAAAATATTCAAGGTAAGTTGAAAGAGAAAGTTGAAAAAGGGAAGAAAGTGCAAAGGGAAAAGTAACAAAACAATAAATGGTATCATTGCCAAACCAAGGCATCATGTTATTCAAACACGAAAAATGTCCTGAATAGTTCAGGTAGTAGCAAGTTTTAATTATACTGAAACTATAATTTGATTTTTTTAAGCATGACATTGTACCAGCCTTTTGCTATCCCAAAATAACCTGCCACTGTTTTGAGAACATAAACCTCAAATCACCTCATTACTGGCCCTCAAAAGTACTCAGAACTCACAGCTATGGATCCTAAAAGTAGTTTAGTCTTGTAGAAACAAACCTGATATTTTCTGCACAAATGACAACTGACACCAAGTCTTTCTTCAGATACTGTGCTGAACATAACCTTTTCCTCCCTTTCTCTCCTCTGCTAAACCAGTCATTTTAGTGTTCTGCATAATTGTATTCCACTTAGGAAATAAATGTGCTACAATAGATGAGACTACTACCTAAGGAAGATTGTTTCCTCTATTACTATGACTTTTCTGTTCACAATTATAGTGGGCATACTCATATCAAGAGAAACCTCTTGATAACTTCCTGCTAACAGTTTTCCAAGACACAGTTTATTTGTACTGGAATCACAAATAGGCAAAACAATACTCTCAAGTAACAGCATTTAGAGAACTAAGCAATGAAAAATAAGAGCAGTGCATGAAGCTAGATATTAAGACATTTTATAGAGACATGAAAAAGTCACAGGAGAAAGGCGGACAGGGATTTTTTTGCTTTGTGGAGCTTTTTTCTTGGAAGGATTTCTATACACAGTAAAATTACAATGAACTTCAAGTATGCCAAGATTTGTTAGAGTTCTTAAGCCACAAATTCTTTTTAGAACTAAAACTGCAGTTATGTTCCCAATTGGAGGGAAATAGTGCCTCATATAGGAAAGGTTGTCTCCGGTTACATGAACAAAAAGCCACGCCAAACTACTGAAAGTCCTTGCAGCTGTTTCAGGGTAAGTGTGTTAACAGTGCAGCAGGATTTCTAAAACAATATATCAAAAGGCCAAAACAATCTTAAGTTTACAAAAAAAGGTCTGTTATTCTCTCATATATTGCATGCTCACAGCCTAGTAACTTTTGCCCTTCCCTTCTTAACTCCTGAAGTTCTGTTTCATTCTATCCCGTTAGTTTGGGAATAGTATTTTACCTAGAACTTGAAAGTTCTGCAGTGCAGAGGAAGGATGAAAATCTTATTATGCAATATTTTTGTTGTTCTAAATTACTCTTCAACCTAAACAAAGCAGGTTATTGTAACAGTCTGTCCATTCTCTCACACCATCAAGCAGGACTTTAGTAACCTCATTCAAATCAACAAAGTAAGCAGTCAGGCAACAGGGTATCTACACATTTCATAAAACAGAAGTATGATTCAAAGAAGCAGACATAAGGTTGGATGAACTTTTTCTCTCCTGTCCAATTAAGTTTTCTACCTATTTCTGTAAGGCACAAAGGAGTGATAAGGACAGCTGACAGGACACATAACTCAATAGATGCTCTACAGTCCTTTCTGAATCAAAGCCTCCTTCTATAAAGTACCATTCACCAGAAGACACTTCACTTAAACAACAGATAACAAACTTGACACTAAATTGGCTCTCAAAGGAAGACAGAGCTTATTCTTATTATTCTTACCTACTTCTGCTACAGGAAATGAAACAACGCAACATGCTTGTTCCTCAGACTTCTTTCTCCTCAAGGAATAAGTGCAACAGCTTTGCTTCCTAATAAATGCTGTTATAGTTAGGCGGTCTTTTTGTAATTTTTTCCAGTATTTAATGAGGATTGAAAGACAATCACTAACTGTTGCCAGGCATTTGTTTTGGCACAATGGAAATATCGACAGATTCTTACTTCAACACCAATGCCGGGTCATAACTACCTGTTTATTTTATCCACTGTCCATATTTTCAGATACTAAAACACATACTCATGATGACAAGCCCTAAGTCTAAATATTATCAACCTGCATTCCTCCATATAATTCTACAGAAGTTGAGAGATCACTTCCTCTTAAGGAAGGAGAGGGCATAACAAATTTCTCCCACTTTTTCAATTTATTTTTAATTTAGGTGTTTCTCTTTACTTTCTAGATTTTCCTAAATTTCATTATTCAATACATACATATAGATGGGACTCCGCATACAAGTGAATTAATCACCACTACTGTGTTTTACTTTCTCTCTCAAATATCATGGAAAAGGAGATTTTTACAGGACAAGTTCTAATGAGAGAGATCTTCATTTATATTATAGACTAACCATCTAACACCTAGCAGAGGCAGTATGGTAAAAAAGTCTTTAGGGCAATTCTTTGCAACTAAAGCTACCACCACACATAGAGCAAAAGAAACTTCTATGAAGAATCACAGATATTGAGAAGAAACATCATACTGCTATTCTCTTATTCAAAGAACAAATGTCTGGTATCTCTTCTGAATCAATTGCTAACATGAGTGCACTCTGCATAATAAAATTCATAACTGTGAATTTTACAAGCAACCTGTACACATTTCAAGATGGTTGCATGGAATAATAATGAAGATTGGTACTTGGTGTATGAAGGTGGTAAATATTGCTACAGCACTTGAGATCTATGGTCATGGACAAGGAATTCTTTGTGCTATGTGCTGTACAGTAAGGACAGAACAAAATTTATTTCTATCAAGAGACAATACAATCCAAGACAAGAAATATATGGATTCACAGAGAAAGGAACTGAAATTAGTCATTGTAATGGGCATTCGTCTCAACACAAAGCACTGCTAAGGTTTGGGAAGAGGTTGATTTAAAGGTACTGAAAAAGGTTTTAAAGGAGTATAATGAGTTCTGCAGATCGCTATAGGAAATCCCTTCAGCCATAAGAAACAGTATAAAAGACACGTAAAAGTGCTCATCTGAAAATTAATAAATGAACAACGAAGACTTGCAGGCTGAATGTAAGCAAGAACAGATACCCAAAGTAGCAAATCCAAAATAATAATGGATTTGGAAAGGTTAAAACAAGTAGTTTTAGCACAACATAAAGGAACAGACTGAGATGCAAAGAATAGAATGGCATCTAATATCTAATCACTTTGATTCTAACTTTTTGTATGGCAATCTCAGTGAAGAATAGTAAGCCAAAGCTGCAACTATCAAGTCCAAGAAAAATACACTGCAGCACCAAAAACACAGCACAGCAGCATCAAAAAGTAAAATGAGCATTTAATAAACTACAGTTGAGTACACATACAGATAGAGAAAATCATATTTCTGAGGTGTTACAGAGTGGAAATATAACATGTACAATACCATCTTCAGTGTTAAATATACCAGGAAAAACAGATATCCCACCTCAAGATCAAGAGCTGGGTATCCACAAGATGGTATAAAATTAACAAAATATGTCAGTTTTTACACAAAGAACACCTAGATCAGTTGTACGTCTGTGAACTGGTGATAGCTGAACTTTTGTTTGTAGATATGCTCAGCCACAAAGAAGGTACAGAAAGAGAAAAGAAGTGAAAGACAGGGACCTAAAAATGCCTATATATAAAGAGAAAGAAAAGGAAGGAGCAGAAACATGCAAAAGAAACAGTAGAAATTTTTAGAAAGGTAAAAAGCCCAGAAAGAGACAAAATTAAAAGATCAACATTTCAAGAAAGAAAGTAGGACTTGATGTGAGAGGATGGAGACCAAATGAATGACAGAATTACCTGAGTTTTAGTTACAAAAGTCATTATTTGTTCGGTAACAGCCATTTTAGTTGACTGGAAGGGGAAGTTAAATGAAGGTGAGTGTAGGAATATCAGAAGAATAATTCCATAATTCACAGGAATATAGTGTAGCTTAGATGGCAATGTTTCACCAATGCATAGAAAAGAGAATTGCAAACAAAATGTGAAACACTCAGGCATCTTATCTTAAGTAAGAGGACTCTATGCTGATACATAACTGAGGAATATTTACGCTCTGACCTGATTTTTATTTTCACTTTTTTAAATGGAAAAACATCTTGAGGTATTTGGCCTCAGTTCCATGCTGTACGTGGTCTCACTGGTACAATAGGATGCAATGGAAGAAAGCCATAAAGAAGACTGATTGTGATTACTAGAGGCAGTTAAGCAGCCTCACTGTTTCTGTAAGACATAAGTTGTACAGCCCCAAGCAGCTACACAGTCCAACATGTTAATCAGGTTAACAGTTACATTGCTAAATTAAGGGAAGAGAGTTCACCAGCACAGGTTTCATATAGAAAAGATAACACTAAGCAAGCTTTACAATCTTCAAAGATGCCAAAGAAAGTCTAGGAGTCTGAACCACAGACTTTTGATCTGTTACTTGTTCTTTTTGAATTTTGGTTTCCATAAGACAAAAGGTAGTTTATATCTCCATACAGTCTTCTTCAATTATATTAGATACCTAGTGGACATCAAAATCAGTTCTAGAAGTTGACTGAAAGACCTCAAAAATTAATGGCTAAAACCAGATGTTTCATATTTTGCTACAAGTACATTCTATTTCATCAAGCACAGTGAAGCAAGACTAGGACAAGTATTGATTTAACAATGACCACAGGAGTCTCAGGACCCTTATATGTCAGGCACCACTAAAGAAGAGCAGCAGACTGTCAGGATGAACTTCTGCTAGCAACTCCTGCTCCTGAAGTAGAACACATTCAACTAATTCAGAGAACTCTGAAAGAACTGCTATTTGCACAGAAATTAGAGTGGCTAATCTGGTAGTTTTAAATTAATAAAATTGTTTCCAAAAAAGTTAAAACAGTTTCCTAATATGAATCAGTCTCTAGACTCATATTTTGGATTGTTTCTGTTAAAAACCTTTGTGTTTTCAGCAAATGTCTGAAATGAGACAGGTAATAATTAAATAATATTTTTTTCACTTTGATATTTTACACAGCTGTTCATGAATCCAATTACAAAACCTCCATTTAAATGAGAAAATTATTTATTTCAACATTTTATGCAAACAAAATAGCACATTTTTGCTATTTGATGAGCAAAATGTAATTTAAATGTGTTGTTTATATAAAATTAATATAAAGGAGGTACTTTGTCATCTCCAGTCTTTCATAATTTGCCTGGGAGTTTTAAACTACATTTCACTATAATTAGTGCACGTGCCCAAAATGCCCATTATCTACCCAATCCAAAATGAAGTTGGGGCATATCTAAAATGCATGCTGGAAATACCAACAGTGCTTTTTGTGTTTAGTTCATTTTAAAGTCTTTCTACTTCTTAGACACATACTACTGTGATCAAGTTTACCTCATGTCCACTGTTCCGTTGTTCTGGAATTAATTCTGATGGCTAAAAGCACCCCTTCCTTATATACTAATTAGGTTTGTGTTTTTACACATTGCCAGTTTGTAAAAATTATTATGCCACTATTCCTATTTCACTCTCTGTTGAAACACTGTGGAAGACAAGCTCTGCCTCCCTCCATAGGGAGGCAATATGCAAGTTTGGCAATTTTGAGGAAAAAAAGACTGTGTAAAATGCAGTACACTAGAAGACTGCAATTTTTGCAAACATTGAAGCTGTTCTTTTGAATAGTGCCACTCACAAAACCAACATATTCTTGTAATGTTCCATTTCATCTACAAAGTAGCAAACATTAGCATCTTTATTTTATTGTTCACAAAGCAATGTTATGGAAATGTCCTCAGATTGGTGCAAACAAAAAGCATCAAAAGAAAAAAGGCAATGAAGAAGTCATTATTACAATTTTACAATGCCTATATTGTTAGAACTGAAATCAGGTGCCTGTGTTGAGTTTTATCTCTGTTTTCAGATAGCTTGTTTTATTTCTATGGTCCTGAAATACACAGATGGGTAAACGAAGAGATAAAGATTAATCCAGTACACTTCCATTAAGAAATCTTCATTAGGAAGCACTTTCAAGTTTAAAGCCTTTCTCTTCTGGAGTTTTAGGTATTTCCATTCATATTACAATACTGTTCAAGTTGGGCCCATTACCCCAAGTTAATTACAATTATATTTCCTTAGCTATGGGATACATTTTAGCCAGGTATTTGAGTACTTTAACACTTATTTTCATTTTATTACTATTATTTCAGTGCCTCTATAGTTGCATAGCAATTTCTACACAGTACCTTAATTACTTTTTCCTCCATAGATTTCTGAATACGTTGTCTAAGGGGTTTCGGAGAAGACCCATTGGATTGTGCCGGAGATCTACATTAAAAAGAGATAAATACTTAGAACATGAATCAGTTAAGGAAAATTGTTACCATACCAAGTTCCTCAAGAACAGCAAGGCAAGAATCTCCTCTGTCCTCCTAAGTAACCCCATGTACTGTGATAAATGAAGGGAGCATAATGAAACCAAACCTAGAGTTCCAATTCTTTGTACCTTTTTGCAGTATGTTCACAATACCGTAGCTTTGTAACCACAGTATTATTATTATTATTTATCATGCTGGTGATGAGTTTCCAAGCCATCATTCTACATACACCCCCTTCTAGCTGATATTTAATATAACGTGCCTCATATTTACAGACTTTTCAACAGAAACACACAAAATGTTTCCACCCTCTTACATTGCAGTATATAAATACATACATCAATGAAAATATTTGATGCATATATAATGCAAAAAATTATTGGTGCAAAAAGAGGGGGATTTTTTTGTCTTTAAATAAGAACTAATCTGTGCATTTGTAAATGACTACTTCTCTGATTAAGCCCCTGGCAGACCAATATGTATGCCAGGACAGGTTTTTCAACAATAATTAATTCTTTATTTTATTTATTTAGCTAATTTTAGCCAATTTTTCCATAAATAAAATTTGTTTTATTTATTTCTAGTTGTCTATGGTGAAGAATTTCTGCACAGCCTTGCAATGGTTCAGCTATTTTAATTGCCAATAGATGTGGTTTCATCTTGTTAATGTCTATGCTGTTGTTCTGGTTCATGAATCCTCTTCGCAACCCATGACAAAATTGTCAGCATTTCATTTTTTCTGATAACTGATGTTTCCTCAGGACAAGCGACCAATTAAATCATTATTGCTTCTTCGGTTCATGGATAGGTTAGTTCCTTGTCAGTGCCCACAGAAATGGGTTTTCAAGAGATATCCATGTTGCTGTAATGTACTAAACAAAGAATTCCTTAAATAGAAGAAAAATTTTAAAAAAGCAAGAAAATAAATGAGCATGAAGTAATTACTGGCTTTAACACTAGTAGGACAGAAAGATGATGGGAAGTATATAAAAATCAGCAGCACAGAAGAAGTTGCCTCAAACCTTGAATACCCGTTGAACTTGCAAAAAACCAGAAAAAGAGAACTTCATTGCAAAGAGTTATGAAAATGGTCATATAAAACTTAACTCTAAAACATAAATAATATAATTAATTACATCAAAATTTCCTTACTTTTATTTCAATATCATTACATTTTTATATTTGCTTATAAAACACTATGGCAAAAATAGCACACTCCTGCCTTGCATACAGCTTCAAAATAGGAAAAAACATAGCACAAGATTTTTATTTGAACTTCTATAATGATATCTAAGAAGAATATTTTCCAGAAGATTGGAATAAGGTACTTAGAGAAGAATATTTGATGGATATGCTAAGGGGCAGCTTAAATAAGAAAAACTTCAGCTTGGTTTAGGATGTTCTAAAACAAAGGGATGTATTGCAGGGCTTATATTTTCAGTTTCCAAATGAATTTCACAAATTACAATGAAAATATTTTTAATGAAAGCCAGCAAAATATTAAACAACAGAATAGCTGCTTCAACAGTAGATTTTTTTCAGGATTTCAGTGCAGAGAGATAAATCTACTCAATTGATCTAGCAGCGTATTAAAACTTCCTGAAATGCTGACATTTTGAGAAAAAAAGATGCTCTCATTTATAATCTCAGTCTTCACCTGAAAATTAACTGTGCTCTCTCTAGCCAGAACCCAGAAAAAATTACTCACAAATGTTAAATATATTCTGGGATTCCTGAGTAATGAAAGCTCTAGAAACAAAATCACTGTGAAAACCTTCAATAACTACCATGGGATCAAAAAACGAATCAAAAACTGTCATATGAGGTGACTAAACATCTGATACGCAAACTCAGATTGGCAAGAAGAATCTGAAAACTGTGGAGATATCTACTACCAAAAATATATCCACAGATGCAATAAAATGTTCCAGATTTACTACTAATAGAAGCTTGACAAAAAAGCTGCAAACACTCTTGACCAAATATCTGAGACACGAGCATTAACGAAAACAGGTACTGTTGGGCTGCCTGCATACTGACACAAAGCAGTGACACCTTTGCTACCATCCAGTGATGTATTGAAGTGTTCAGCATTCGTCAAGCAATTGCAGCTTTACAGTTGCTGGATAAATGAAGAACACAAAGATTCGATAAAAATTGAGAATAGGTGTTCTTTGCAAGCTTCATTTCAGTTTTTTATTCCTAAAATAATTATTTAGGATCATAATTTCAATACTTTGAGTAAATGAGTCCTATAATCAAATTTGTAAATGGAAACACATAGATAAATATTTTAAAAAATTATACATGGGAACATAAAATCTAAACCAAACTGACCACTAAGAATTACTAAGGAAAATACAAGAATTGTCTAGATTACAGTATAAATTCCCAGATAGCAGTACCTTCTTGCACCTACACCGAGATGATTTTAAGTTAAACAAATGTCAAACAAGTTTTTAGGGAAAATTCAAGAACAATAGTTCAGCTGAAAAATCAAGTGAGGTAAGTGAAACCAAAGCAATCAGTGGGCACTCTTCTTCATAAGTAAGTGGTTTAAAATGTATTTTAAATTTAGAGAAATGCTTAAAAAAATATTCTAGCTCTGAATAGCAGTGTTTATTGCAGAAGAATTCAGGTGAGCCTTTATTCTATTCACATAGAGCATTAACCTGAATTGGAAGCAATGGAAAAACAAGACTGAAATCAGGGTTATTTTAAGCTTGTTACATAATGAAATATGAACGTATAGCTACAGCTATCCACAGATATTTTAGAAGTGAAAGGGATATTCCATAGTATGTTGTTACAAACTGTCTTTTATATTAAAAATTATTTTAGATTTATTTAGAATTCTTAAAAATGTCTTTTAAAGTTTTATTAGAATGTGCTTGCTCCTTCAGTTTCATAAAAGGGGTTGAACGATAAACCTAGTGGAACCCTTAAATTCTTCAACTTTTAGGATCCTCCGACTTCCAGTTTAAGATTGTTTTTCCTTGCTGTTATCCTCACAGCCTTGCACACTCTGATAGTGTTGTTATGGTGGGCTCTAATGGGAAATGACTGCCACCAGCATAAGAGATACCCCCCTTTTCCTCACTTTTCCTACCCTTTTTATTCTAGTTCTTCTGTGTTAGGGAATCCAAAATCGTACACTCACAGTGCTTAATAATCAAGTGGCCATGCAGCCCCTGCCCTGATGAACAGATGCTCAAATCACCACTAAAGGCAACAAAAGCAGGGACAACCAAAAGGAGTGTGTGTAGGTCCTTATGACAACAACATAGTTACCCTGGGAAAAACACTATTGGAGAACCAACCCTCTACTGCAAAGAAAGCTTGCATGGAAACCCTGGCTGCTTTACTTCTCAGCTGGCCACCAGGAAGAGTGGCCAGCTCTCTTCTCCTTCCTCTTTTGATCTCATTCTTCTCCAAAAGCAAGAATCAGATACGGATCCTACTAATAAAACTTTATGCATGTGAATGTGTTTCAATCATCCCTTGTACAATACTATCCTGATTGGTAGATCACGACATGAAAAACTATTTAACTGTTTAAAACAGTTTCCACAAAATTACTATATAGAAATAAAACATTATATAATGCAAAAATCTCTTGTGCCATAGCTAGATAAAGGAGGCATCTTCAAATTGAATATTAATCTAATTTATCACTGAACAGACCATACTTGGTCTTAGGAGTTCAAACTCAAGAGATGAGTATTTGGAATGTTTGTTGCAAAGGATATTCCTTCTAGGGGTTTGTGTGGCCCAGAAATGTACTAGCTCAAAAAGTCCATGTTACAAAAGCATCTTGAAGATACAGAAAATGCAAACGAATAGGCAGAATACTTTTGAAAACTGAAGACTGTTCTAAAAACACTTTCCTTTGACAGCTAATCTTACAGCAGACTGCACTTTGGTCATTTGCCTTGTGTAAGTTACATCTATGCTTTGTTAGACACTCGGTATTAGAACTTCTAAAAAGCACAAACTAGCACAACACAAACACAAAAAAACCTTTCAATACTCACCTGAAGAGTGTCAAAACCGAGGTGATTCCAAACAAATTTAAGTTTTCATTGTCATATAACAGATCTGCTTTGTTCTGTGTGGGAGGATGGACAGCTTCTTCATCCAGAAGAACTAGTAAAACCTTTACAGTATCTCTGCCACAATATGCAGTGCCATGATTTATGGAATGCAATTTTGGCTGAAAGTAAATGAAAAGGAGCATAAAACAGGAAATGTCAACAAGCCAGACCAATAGCTCACCTCCAAAAGTAACCCATATCAGTGCAAGGTGTGAGAAGCCTCTCCTTCCCTTCTGCAATAAACATTTCTGTTGAACCTCCCTATGGGAAAGTTTTTCTCAACCCAAGCAATTAGTAGAGTTTAGATCAGTGTCAGCTACAAGTATACAATGATGAGCAAGCCACACAGAAAAATACAAAAAACTGTGATGAAACCGTGCAGTACAACTTAACATACTATTTTCTAGTACACAAACATGTTCTGCTGAAGTCCAACCCCTCTGACTAAATGAATCTGCTACAGGAGTTGGTTAAAAGTGGGATTTCCATCAAGATTTGACAACAGAGGTACTTGGCACAATTTCTTCTTCTTTGGAACAAGGTGAATTCCTCACGATTTTCCACAAGAATAAAGAATTCCTTCAAGAAAATAATAATCCACATCTGGAAGTGCTCAAAGCAACAGTCAGCAGTAAAGATGGAGAAATCCATAGCCACTATGGGACTATAAGAATTGCAAGTTTGCTATATTTTTCTTTAAAGGTACTAGGAATTCCATAAAGACATTTAGGGCTTAATACACAGTACTAATTTTTTAAAAACTATAGGCTTTTTTATTTACTAATACACAGAAACATTGAATACTCTGACTGTATTCTGAAGGACAAGACAAGCAGGGAACTGCATTTATCTAATCAGTTAACTGCTTTTAAACAGTCTTGAAAAGATAAAATTCTATTTCTCTCTGTATTTGATTACATCAATTAGTGTATGTAGCTATCAAGAAACCATAGCAACATGTCAGCAGTTACTATAAGTTATAATCAATAGCTAGAAATAGCAATTACAGAAATGGTTGTTATTTGGCTTTATAGAATTGGCGTATTTCAGTACAGTTTAATTTCCTCAAAATTTATTCTGAGCCTCTTCAGTCATTACATCATCACAACATAGATTTTTATTAAATGTCGTATCTGTCATGGTAAATTTGTCTCAATGACAAAAGTACAAATTTGGCATCACATTGACAGATTATAGATAAAGGAAAAAATAATCTTTAGAAAATAGCATAACCTCATAACTACCAAAAAAACTCCTCAGAAATCTCAAGTACTACAACAACAGTGCCTCAATGAACTAAACATGGACAAAACTCCTAGTGTTCAAGGCATAATAAGAATTCTAGGTAAGACAACAATCCCTGTAATAAAAAAAATCTTTATGATAAGTAAGCTTATAATCATTAATCAAATTATTTTTTTTAATAAAATAGTTGCTCAGTCTTTCAAGGGTACTGACCATTAGCTACTCCAGACTACTCTGTTTAGTTCCAGAAACACCAGCCAGATACCATTTACAGTAGGAAACTTCTTAGGAAGAAATTAATCATAATTTCTATTAATCACTCATGCAGGTTTCAACACGAAGTAGTGCTTCCTGCTGCATAAAGTAATAACTTTTCCTGGAGCTCTAGATTCTTATGAAACAGGTATTTGCAGGAAACCTGAGCAATGACAGAAGAAAACTGTCACTGCCAGAAGAAAAGTAAATACTTTTCTAACCAAGTAACACTATTCAGGTGCATTTTAGGAGGAAGTAGCCTTCCTAGGACCTAGTGGAGGCATAATTTTCACCTGTATAGTTAAAATCATATTTTAAATTTGCACTCCAAGATATTATTCGATCTCTTACAAATGAAAAATCGTAACATCCTATCAAAACCAGAACTTACTCGGAATATAGATTTCTTTTTTTCTGAAAGACTATAGCTTAAGGGTTTGGAGGTTTCTTTTTTAAGTGAAAATCAAAACAGAAAATACCCATGCTCTATGTAAAACTCAGCACAAATCATTAATCTTTGCTGTCCTGAGATCTTAATGGAACGATATAGATGCTCTAATTTTTTTATAGAGCACAAATTAGTTTGAAAAACTTATGGGACTTTTTGAATTTTGGTTCTTTTTTTCTATACAAATGGTAACCTACCCCTTTATATGTTTATCAAAATGTTCTTTCACACCAAGCTCCACTAAAATATGCCATTTGGTATCACTGTCTTATTATTTTCTAATCTCCATTTTCCAACCCTCATTTCTGTGAATCACATTTAAGAATAATCATCAAAATACAGACTCATCACACAACCTTCACAGAGTTCATTTACATCAACAAAAAGAATTCCCCACACCAAAACCAAAATAATATACAACACTGGCAAAGGCAAACAATTTACACAGTCTACCCCTCATCCCTTCAAAATTCCCCCCAAAAAATTCCTCACACTTACTCTGCTCTCTACCAATGTTCAGTCCACATTTTGCCCATTACCTCTCTCAGCTACTGTCCTTATCTCTAATTCCTCAGGCCTGCACTGGGCAACACAAAGGACTGTGGTGCGTTGACCCTGGCTAGCTGCCAGTTGCTTGACAAGCTGCTCTATCCTTCCTCCTCCTAAACAGAACATGAGAAAAAAAAATCATCCTGAAAAATCTTCATGGATGATGGAGATGAGGACAGGTTGTTCACTTACCAATTTCCATCACGGACAAAACAGAATTAACATTACGAAATTAATGTAATTCATTTCCAATTAATCAGAATAGGATCCCTGCCTTCTTCCCAGACTCAGCTTCACTCACAATTTTTCTACCTCCTTTCTTCAAGTAGCTCAGGGGGACGAAGAACAAGGATTGCAGCCAGTTCCTAACACTTTGCTTCTTCTTGAGTTGTTCCCCTACTCCTGTGCAGGATGCCTCCCATAGGATACAGTCCTTCATGAACCTCTCCACTCAGGTCCTACCCACAGGCTGGAGTTCAAGAACTGCTCCAGCTTGGGTCATTTGCATGGGGCTCAGTCCTTCAGGAACAGACTGTTCCAGCATGGGGCACCACAAGGTTGTAGCTCCTGCCAGAAAATCTGTTTCTATATGGACTTCTCTCCATGGGCCATGATTCCTGGCAGGAACCTTACCACATAAGCCTAATACAGCACTAAATTTGTGAAGCCAAGTGTCACAGGCACATCCAGACCACAGTCATCTCTGATGGCTCTCAGTTACATTACTTTTGCAGTGAGTATGATGTATTGTGGTGAGTACAGTGAAAAGGTTTAACTGAAACGCCCACCATCCTCTGCTATGTACTCAAGTTTCCTTCCCGAAAAAAAACTATAGTAGAATCTAGCCATCCACACGTAGATGGGATGTTCCAGCAATCAATTAAAATCAAGAATTGACAAAAAACTTCTACATAGAACCAAAGACCCACAGAAATATAATTGAGTTCATAAACTGGCCTCAGGTGCCAATTTTGAGAAAAAATATTAACTCCACACTGCTCTCAGTGGGATTAAGTATTTAACCTCATTCCCTAAAACTTCAGGATACAGCCATCTTTGCTGCCTCAACAAGGATACTGGTAAACATTTCTGCAGAGTCATTAAACTATGAACTTATGGAGAACAGTAAGAAACATGTACCATTTTGGAAAAGCAAATTTTTAGTGAGTTTCCTTGAAGAATGAGGTTATATTACAATGCTTTTACCAGGCTTATAATGATATACATAATTTTTTATGATTTTATCAGTAATACAAGTAGCTAAATAAAGACAGAACTGATAACTGTTATGAATTTTTCAGATAAGGAAGAGAAAGAAATATAAGGATATGAAAGGGAAATAGGGAAATAGAGTGATGAAATATTCACGGGAAACAGGAAAATGAGGATGAAATATGTACTCCAATAAACTCAGTGGAAACACACATTTAAACCAGCTTAACTAGCCCATAGAGTCTGGCTGGTTTTAGAGAAAAACTTACACATTAATTGTTTGGTTTTTACTTTTATTCCACTTCCACTCCATATTTCATCATGGTTTTGACTTTTTTTTCATATTTAAACTTATTTTGAATGTCTTACCCTTAGAAATGCTTGATGCTGAACTAATTAAGACCTGTGTATTTTAATCAAAAATCACATGTTCTCAAATATTAATTCTACTTTCATAAGACTCTTTCGTTTGGAAATTTGTTAGAGATTTACTGCCTTCAAGTTAGTGGCAAACTCCACACTCCTAAGTATCTACATCTACAACTGCATAAACAAATTAAGTTTTGGAGAGTACTTTATTTACAATTTTGAGGTAAGAAATTTAGTTTAAACAAATCACCTATTTGAAACCCACAGTGCAATCCTCAAGTATAAGTTTTTCAACAAGTTTAAAACCACAGCATAGAGGAAACGACACTATTCTCTATTGTTAGGAAAAGATTATACTCTATAGATAGCTCTTTAAAAATGAAAAAGAAACAAAACAAGTGAAAGACATTTGTTTTCTTATAAAGCTGAATAGTATAAAGAACAAAAGAGGTTCCATTACCCGTGTTGGACTGACTCCAGTAATGCCAGCAGTCAAGATTTCCTGTTGTGAATCGATAATATTTTTAATCTTCAAATCCAAATCTTGTACTACTTCCTCTACTGCCTGACAGAAAGGATCCCCATTGCTTCGGCCTTTTATCAAATGCATCTTCACTGTTGACAGAATTCGCCCCCCTGCGATTCTGAAAATAGGCACAGGGTCATCTCCACATTAATCTTGGCAACGCTTTAGTATACCTATTAATGCTGAACATAGCCAGTCTTCACAGTTAATCAAAGAGAACAGCTTTGATCTTTTAAATCAAACAGCAGTGGAGAAGCATTGTCCAACATAATAGTTGGCCCAAAAAAAAGAAGATAAGGAAAGGTAATGAATTCATCATTTAATAATACTGTGAGCCACAACACAAAACTAACTTCTTAAAATTTCAAAGAAAAGTACTTTCTTCAAACCAACAGTTACTGTTTTGCTCATAAACTGTTAAGTGTAAACAAAATTTTTCACTCAAACATGCATTCCTGTTTAATACCCTATTTAGATTTTTGAATCTTTTGGGCTCTCTGAAGGTGCTTCAAAATTCCAATTTGCTTTCAATTTTATTTAAACAGATAGTAATTAGACCACATGAACATCACTGTTTGCTATAAAGGCACACTATTAATCTCTGTCTTCAGCAAACATGTTTTGACTAAATAAGATTTTGTGAAAGACAGAATAAACCCCTTGAGTTAAAAGCTTAACAATTTTGTCCATTACCTACAGAAAACATCGAGTATGTTTTACCCTTGCTTGATCTTGGGCAAAGAAAATAAAGCATTACAAGAACCACTCAGCTCTCCTATATCATAATGTCTTTTTTTTTTCCTTAGGTTTATAATCCAGACCAAAGCAAAAATGCAGCATGTTGAATGTAATCTAACATCAGTCTATCTAGCTCAGACACCATAGATTTAACCATAGTATGGACCATACTAAACAACTCCATATTTATTCACAGATCTTGAACTCTTGAGCTGCTATTGCCCCTTACAATAGAATTTTTAGACACATCTATAATGCTGCATATCACAGTTCTGTCCAAACAACAGCTTTATTACTCCAGGTCACACAAACAAGAGTGACATGGTGACTCATTTTTCAACTTCCTCCATGCTTGCTCATTTCTGTCATGCTCCTGCCGACTTACCCTAGAAGGTTAGCTTGCAAATTGAAAGAGAGGTATATTTTGTACACATTAAATTCTGAAGATGAATTTTAGAATTCTACGTGTGAAAATCTCCATCAAACGAAATGCTGCACATCTACATTCATATAAAATATAAAATAATTGGGTAGAAATAAGTAAGTATCAGAATTGAGTCAGAGGGAAAATAGTTTGTTTATATTGTTTCCAGTTAAAATACTTGCAGGGAACTGGGCCAGAGACTTTACTGTTTTGGCTTATTCTGGTTGAACAAGACTCTTGTAAATAACGTTGAAAACCTGAAGTTAACATGGAACTTTTCTCTTTTTTCTGGTTTTTTCCAGGTAAAACCCAAGTATTTCCACACAATTCTCAGCTTTAACTTCTGCAGATTAAAGATTATTCAATTCACATCAGATCTGCAGGCTTCTTTAAACAGAAAAACTTACACTTTGCAGAAATTTAAGCACAATCTATGCACTTGGCCAAAAGAAAAGTCACTATGTCAAGTCTCTCCGTACACAAGTCAAGAACCATCCAGATCTTAGAAAGGATAGTTAAAAAAAAAATTCTGTTGTACCACTGCCCCAAAAGCCAGGATTCAATCTAACCACAAAAGAACAAAAAGTTCAAAGGCAGGAAAAAAAAATCCACTGCAAGTTGTCAAGAGGTAAGAAGAGAGCACTGTTGAAGAAGAGTTCTGTTTCAGAGATACATATAGGAATTGTAGCCAAGTCTCCTGATGCTTCCTGCCAAACTCAATCCTAAACTTACACTTTCCAAAATAGTATCTTCAAATGAGAAAAGTATTGTATTAAATGAGGAGTATCTGTTCCATAAATACTGCGCTGAACCTAGAACTCCAAGACAAACAAGCAGGTGGAGGGATTGACTGAAATTCCCTGTGAAAGCCAGGTTCAGTTCTTTCTGTCTACAGATACATTGAACTTACCTACATCTTTATTATTTCCACACATTTAGCATGTATATACATATATGTATGTATGCTGGAAGAAAAAGTATTATTATACAACAAGCACCGGCCACTAGCACAGTTAATTAAGATAATCACTATTCTTCATTTGTCTCATCAGCTGGAAGGGGTCAAACACCACCATCTTCCATTAGACATTCTAAATTTACACTCTCATTTACTATGCACAACAGCCAGGGGACGAGGGGAAAGCACGTGATTGCACAATTAAAGACTATGTTAAGGCATACCTCTCAGGACACTGAACTAAGACATCGCTAGCAGTTTCTAGTTTTACAGTGGCCAATTAATTTTTTTTAATTAAAAAATTATGAATATTTTAGATCAACTGACAGAAGGAATAGCTTAACTTCATCAGCTTTAACCAGTACTGAAAGTGTAGACAGTTCAGGTGGGATTCAGCTCACCTATCTTGCAGCTAGAGAAAAAAACAGATGTCTGCATGTAGATAAAATGAATCATATGCTAAAAATTTGGACCAGTGTTTCTAAAGACAGTTTAAAAAAACCAGTACAGTATAAAACTCTACCTGTTAACTGGGCATCAGACAAATCATATCTTCCGTCACTGTTTCCTTCCAATAAAAATATTCTCAGATCTTGTGCCCATTAGAACCCTTTTTGCCTCACATCATCTAAGTCCCAGCCCTGTCTATTTCTATCTCCTTTTCCTTATCAAACCATCTTTTCTTATGTAGAGGTAACCAATTTATAAGAAGTTAATGGCATGCTTTGTCTATTTGGTTCCTACTGAGATTACCAGTTAAACAAGCTCCTCTGCTTACCAAAAATCTAAATGACATTGGCAAGAGCTCTTCTTACAAAACTGAGGCCTTAGTATGAAAAAATAATATGAAGAGCACTTTTATTTCTTTTCTAGAAATAAGTGGTTTCCACATCTTCTGTGGAAAACACTAAAGTAGCATAAAAAAGGAAAATAAGATGGAGGATATGGACAATACTCAAAACCTGATAAAAAGCAGAACAGACTCCTGAAGCCTATTTCAGGAACACAAACGAATATGCAAAGATTCTATTATACTAAGGTCAACATTTCTATTCATTTATTTCAACTTCAACAGAGGTAAAAAATAGATGACAAATATATAGCTATCTGACCCAGGTAGTAATCACGGGGTGCGTACAGATCAGCCTTCTTTCTTTGTTATGGATTTATAAGACGTTTTAGAATTTGATAAAAACTGAACAGTTATCCAATTTTTTTTAATTTAAATCTATAAAAAGAGAGCAACAGCAATTCCATTCTCAGTTAAACCTTGATCTACTTGGGTAGAAGAGTGGAACAAAATTTATCTAGGAAACAATACAAAAAAATACCACTAACAGAGCAGTAACTGCCTTTAAAGAAAATCTAATGGCTTTTTTCTAATTATATGAATAAATTAAAAAAATTAGTTCATGTTAATTTAGATTTCAAAATTTCAACAATATAATCATATCAGTGAACTTATCTAGATTTTAAATATATCTGTAAGATAAAAAATAACTATCAAAGCACTCATTGTACTCAAAAATCCCACCTCAAACAATGGATGCATGCATTAGTATTCTAATTTTCTAAACCCCACAAAGTTTATACTAGGTGAAGACTCTACCTTAGACCCTTTGGAGTTTTGCAGAATAAAAGCACAGAATAAAAGCAAAGTAAAAAAATAATTCTGTTGCTGAGTATTTTTCCACATTGCTGTTGCTGCTTTTGCTGTATTGGCTAAAACTTCTGGTAGCTTGGTGGAAGAAGGTGGAGTGATTCTTCATATTCTCCCTATCAAGCCATGCTACCGAAGTCTGGTGACAAACTTACTGTAAAACTAAATAAGTATTCTTCCCAGAATAAGATTCTTGATAAGCAGCCATAGAATCCCATGAGAGTGTTCTAAAAGGCATAGAGGCTCAGGAAAGCTGTTACTAATTACAATAACATTAATTATATTATACAAAAATAATATTACAAGCACAAGAACAGTCCATCACAATGCTTAAGAAAATACTGGCAGACCAGCTTGCCTTATGACAGAGTTTGAATGCAAAAGGGCTTCACACAGGATAGAAAAGAAGTGATGGGTTATAAATGATCTAGAAACATTGCCTGGGCATTTAGGGATATTATCAGGACAACCAAAGCTCAGCTGGACTTGGGAATTACAAGGAATGCTAAAGCAGCTTCACCTGCTGAACAAAGAAAATGAGGAACCTGTGCTGAAAGGCACTGTCCGATAGTATGGACACAGATGAAACTGAGGTACTCTGTGCTTTCTTTGCCTCAGGCTTCACCAACATGGTCTCCCAGGCCCCCATTAGAGAAAGTTTTCAGAAAAGAACTGTCAGAAGCAGACAAAGATGAAATTAGGCTTTACTTGTACTGAGTACATACAATTACATAGAACCAAATGGACTATATCCAAGAGCAATAACAGAACTGGCAAATGTCCTCATAAGACCACTCTATACATCTTTGAAAAGTCATGGTCCCCAGGGGAGGTCCCTGACAAATGGAGAAAAGCAAATTACTGAGAAAAAAAAGAAAAAGAAAGAAAAAAAAAAGACGACCAATAAGAAAGTTTGGGGAACCACAAGTTCATCAGCCTCACTTTGTTCCCTGAGAAAATTGTATAAAAATTCTTCTGAGAAAATATTTCTGGGCATGTGAGGGTTTAGGTGGTGGTTGTAAGCATATCTTTATCAAGTGTAAATTATGCCTGACCAATCTGTTTGCCTTCTATAATAAAATGACTTGCTTTGCAGACCAGAGGAGAAGGGTGGGGGCCACTTACCTTGATCGTAGCAAGGCTTTCAACACTGTCAGAGAATACTGCCAACATACAAGCATGGATGTTACAGTCTGGATGGATGGGCCATTAGATGACTTCAAAAACTGGTTGGACGATCAAGCTCAGAAGGTAGTAAACATGTTGTACTTTATCTGGAGGCCATTAAAAATGGAGTACCATAGGGGCCTATCCTGAAACCTGGTATTTTCTATTGTCTTTGGCAGTGACTCGATGATAAAAATACACGCTTATCAAGTTTGCAGATGACACCAAATTGGGTGGGATGGTCAATATGCTTGAGAGTAAAGCTACCACCCAAAGGTACCTACACAGAAAAGAGGAATGGGCTGACAGGAACCATATGAAATTTAACCATACATTCTAAGCCTTGCAAAGGAATAACCCCTTGCAACGATACAGGCTGGGGAGCAGCTCTGTGTAAAAGAACCTGGGAGTCTTGGTGCATGTTCAGCAAGCTAGCCCTAAGCCAGGAGCATGCCTTGGCAGTAAAGAAGGCCTACAGTATCCTTGGCTGCATTAACAGTAGCGTAGCCAGTAGTCTGAGGAATGTGATTATCCCTCTCTAATCAGCACTCGTTGGACCAAATTTAGAATACTGCATCCAGTTCTGGGCCCCCAGTCCAGGAAAGACACTGATAAACTGGAGCGAGTTCAGCACAGGGCTGCCAAGCTGGTCAGGGAGACATGCCCTGTGAGAAGCAGCTAAGGGAACAGCTTGTTCAGTCTGCAGAAGTGAAGGCTTCAGGGGGATTTACTGACAGCTTTCCAATAACTACAAGGTGGCAACCAAGAAGATGGAGCCAGCCTCCTCATGTTGACAGTTAGTAAAAAGAAAAGAGACAATAGACATAAATTGAAACAAGAGAGGTCCCAACTCCATATACGAAAGAAAATCCACAACTTTCCACCATATGAGGACACAAGCAGGGGAACAGGTTGCCAAGAGGGAGGTTGAAAACCTCCAAGAATGGAGACTGCACAAAGTCTGACTGGATAAAACCTTGATTAACCTGAGTTGACCCCATAATTGACCCTGGTTTGAGTGGGATGTTGGACCAAAAACTTCCTCATGTTCCTTCCAACCCAAATTATTCTATGATCCTAAGTTTAAGGAATCCTATATACGATGTTTTGCATACACTTGCATAACCTTCCAGCAGCTTTAGACCACAAAACTCCAGTGCTGCGTTAAAGCTGTCCAATTAACTCAAACATTCAGCACTAGCCTAGATAAAGTCCAGTATGCTTTCTCTCCCAAAATATTGCATCTCCAGATGTAATCACAGCTTCACAAAGGCAACACATAAGAAGCAGCATTTTCCCTGTCAAGGGAAAGCTGAATGCACTAATCCACATGATCAAGGCAAGCTGTAGAACTGCTACAACCGGCTGCAGGAGGCTGCCCAGGGACCCAGAATGCAAACCCGCTCCGAAGCACTGCTGTCGCTCCAATGGGTTGAGCGAAACAACACAGGGAGCTCAAACCAGCTCCAATGTGAGCTGGGCGATGGTGACACCCAGTGGTCACTGCCTGCACCAGGGGCAGGGCCCAACTCCAGGAGAAAATGCGCTGCCAATCTCCCAGCTTTCCTACTCTACAAAATCACTGGGGGCTTTTAAAGTAGATAAACGTATACACACACAACCCCTATACGAACCATCAAGTGCAGTAACCGATATGACAAATGACTTGCCATCATTCAGTTTTAAGTCACACACATTTTTAACAAGCTTAAAAAAAGTCACTCCAGAACTACATTAAGTTCTTCTGGCCTTAAGGAAAAGAATTTCCAGAATGATTAATTAGTATTCTATTTTTTTATTCATACCAATAGGAGTTTTCAGATCCTAAGGAGTATAACAGTCATCCACTTCACTGACAAATACAGTGTGTATATGTTCCTTGATAAGAAGCAGGCACAAAAATGAAGAACATCCAAGCTCTCCATTTACCTTATAAACATTGTCAAAGTCTTATATGTACAGTATCTATAAATAGTTTTAGCATTACAAGTTTTACAGCACCCTCAAATGTTAAGGAATGTTCTTGTTACTGATTCTTGAATGATTAGTGATTTCTTCTAATCTTTTATATCTGGAGAATGAAGAGAGACAAACAAACTTAACATGCCAGAGATTCATAAGAATGTTTGTTCTGCTCAGTGAATATACCTTGAAAATGCCAAAGTTCATTTTGTCTTTCCATTTCTCCTGCTATCAGAAGTGCCATATTTGAACAAAATCATTATAGTTTCATTAAATTTCCACTCTGATGCATTTTCCTTCCCTCATCTCATCCACTGTTCACTTTCTCTAGGTGAATGATGGGGAGATGAGAAACACATTTTTGTTATTCTCCATAGGTTAGCAGATAGTTGGTTGCACGATATCTCCTACTATGCTCAAAATTTTCCTAAACACATCCCACCACTGTCTAATGTCTTCAGTTTGGTTTCTAGGTTTCCAAAGGACTTGATTGAAGCAAATGAAGAAAGCATCTTTACCACGTGTCCCACAAGGACCCAGCATTTATTTGGCTACTTTGTATTCTGTGCAAGTACAAGTTCCATAAGATCTCCACTATAATATGATGAAACTGAAATAACAGACTTCTAATCATTAAGTAAACAACCAAAAATACTGCATTTTTTTTGTGGCATAGCAAATACAGAGACCTGGTTATTGCAGGTTTGCTGGTCTCTGCATCAGAGACACAGCAGTGCTGCAGACAGGTTGTCCAGTTTGCTTTTGGATTTCTCAGCAGCCTTCTAAAGACAAAGGAACTGCAACTTCTGCTGCATTGTTGTTTTTTTAACTCTGCTCTTTAGTTTGCAGCACTAACAGAACTAGAGAAAATCCATGTGTAAAACTGCATCATCTGGAATTCACAACTGTCACATCACAGGCAGGACACACACACAGTCCTCATTCACATGACATATCAAGCATCTTTTTTTGACCAGTTTTTGACCCTCACAGTTTCTAAGCTGTATATACCTGATATATAATATTTGAGAACATCAGCATAGCAGCAAAGATTCTTTCAAAGACAGCCAACTGATTGGCATATTTCTATATGCACTGAGCTACTAAATAGATACATACATAAAGGCAGTATTAGTGTGAGGTTATAAAGCCCATATAGAGTATGAGAAATACAAGAAACACCAAGTACCACCAGCTTCCACTCTGGGTCAGCCAGACCACCAGTGATACCTGTATGTATACATACACCTTAATGAACACACCAGAATCTGACATTAACAAGTTTTATATCCCAGAATAAATGCGATAGCAGGTACAACTACTGAATAAATATCTCAATGCCAAAAAGAATTTCCAAGCTCTAGAGAATTCACATAATTAGAAACTGATAATTCCCAGCAACTATATAACTCTGATTTTTATCACATTTCAATATTCTCCCTTTTAAACAGAGGGGTAATTAACAAGATGTAGCATTTTACATTATACTTTTCTGAACTGTGTATACCTGAAAATGTGGTCTTTCCATTCTAAAAAGTAAGTTCATGCACATAAATGTTTTTTCCATTTCTCATTTTTTCAATCAAGGTAAAGTGCCAGATATGATTTAAATAAAGAAAAAAGCATACAGTATGTTGAGCTAAGACTTTTATTTAATCACCAGCACAGACAGCATGTCTCTGGCATTCAGGATATTGAAATGAAAGAACAAAGAAGCAGAATTAAAAAAGTAAGACAAAAACTGCAAAACAACTTCAGAAATACTTCCCACTTCCAGCTTCAATGCAAACTAAACAGAAACTTAAATAACTTTTATGGTTTTGCCTATAGCATTTTGTTTTCTGCTGTGAGAATTTGACTCAATTCAAACTAAAGAGATTCTTTAGTATCAAGGACAGAACTTTAGCAAATAGCTCATTTGCTAAAGTTTTGTATGGGAAAATTACTGATTAGAAATAAAAAAATTACTGATTTCTGGAAATCTTAAGAAAATGGCTCTTCTGTCTGTAGTAATACCAGCACTTAACAATTCAAATTACTGTGTAACATGTTTACACTTCTCTAATTAATCACACATTTCTAAGCCTGCCCCAAAGACTAACTTCAGTTCTTCAAAAACATTCAAAATCAGCTACTCCACCAGAGCCTTACTAAGAAACAATTCATATGCTTCACTTACGTAGCTAAAATGAAGAAAAAAGAAAGGCTAAATAAGCAACATTTTCACTTTTTAGCAGCAAAAAAGATTCCTTTAAACAAGGGTAAACAGAATGAAGTGACAAAAAGGAAATAATTAACTAGCAGGAGGTAAAGCACATATCAATTAATGTACTTACCACTCACAAGATTGAAATCTTTGTAAGTTCATTTACAACTAGGGAACTAACCAAATTGCCATACACGCCTAGATCTCATAAAAGGTTAATACAAAAAAAACCCTTCACAAAGCCATAATTTTACCTCAATTGTTTTCCAATTAGTTATATTTTAAAATAAGGTTCAATTTTCAAACATTTACTCTGAATTATTTAACAAGTACATTATTTGATTTTCTTTTGCTCCTCTTCATTGGGACACATGCACAAGAAAGAGGTGCTCAAAGAGACAAAAACACAACAGAAAATCTATTACCTGGGATTTAAGGTTTCACCAACAATTTCTTGCAGCTTGTCAATAAAATTAATGAAGTTGGAGAGCCCCTTTACATGGGCTCTTAAAGGATCATATAAAGAAGATGCACAGTCTCTTCCTCCAAGTTCTATGGTTCGGATGAAAGATGTTGCCATCTATTGGAGAAATATTCTGAATTATGAAACAACATACATGAACTGTACACATTGTTGAAGTGAGCCTCTCCTACAGGTTTGCAAACAGTGTGTAACAACTGCTTGAGAGCCAAAATAACTTACCTGAAACCAACAGAATGCCACTTAATGGCAAGTTTTGTACATCTCACCATAAATATTTGCAAGATCAATACTTATGTAGTACAGTAGTATTAAAAAACACAAGCCCAACTTATTTTGTTATTTATATCGGCCTTTTAAAAACTTAGAAAAAAAACTATTTAAACAGGGTATAGTACTCTTGCTGTTGCTGCTGTTTAAATACTCCTGCTGGCCTCACAAAAACTACTCTTATATGACCCAAGAACAATTTTAACATAAGCATGTAAAAGTTGACTTCAGTATTACACATATTTTCAGAGATGCAAATAATGTATACTCAAATCTCATGAAAAATGATGACAATTAAGGCTTCTATCATTCTGAAAGTTTCCATATATTTTTATATGCTACAAGACATTGAAAACAAGATGTGTCAAAAGCAGTATATCTTAGAGTACAACCCCTGATATTTTAAAGCAACAGTGAAAACAAATATCCCAGCTGTTGTCCAGAAAGGTCAAACTACAGACAGAGATCCAGTACACTTGACACAGATGAAGTAATATTAATTCCTCATATAAATTTTCATTTCAGACAGCAGAGATAAATCATGAGATCTTAGGACTGGAAAGAGTAAAACTGGAATTACTCCAGCAAAGAAAGTAAACCTGCCAGTATTCCTGTCTTTGTGCTGAAGATTTCCTGTGGATCAAGTATACAGTCCACAGGCCCTTGCCTTCCCAATGGAAGATGCTCTAGGCTTGCAAGATTTCTACAAGATACATGCCAGAAAAGAAGACTTCTTTACACGGTAGAGAAGTTTCCTCTCTGGCAAATGTGAAGAAAATGTAGGAAATCCTGTCCAAACACATATTTATTTTATAAAATGTTAACAGAGCTAAAATTATTAATACTGGAACGAAAATTTCACAAATTTTTCATGTTTATTAAACCATAAAAATTTAGAATGCAGCTTCTTCAGTATCTGCTACATACCCATACTGTTTTTCCCTTGGACTGCTGCTGTCTCACTAAGACTACTCTACTCACAAAATTTAATTATCGAGTATGAAAGACTTCAGTGGTTCTTTGGAGAAAAAAATTCTTATTTACCCTGTTTCAACTACTTTTGAGATGGCTCTGTGCTGACTATAACTACTGCAAGTGTAAATGCACCTCACATACCAAACTAGATTCTTTAGAAACAAGTCTCTAGGTGCACTGCATGTTGATGCTATAACTTTTTTAATTCCTGTACAAGGGCATTGAGAAAAACTATGCCACTCTCTGGAGGGTTTTTTTCCTAGTTCTCTGCCTTTGAGAGTTAAAGGAGCCAGAATATCCCATATCAATCTCATCTTAAAGAGTATTTCAAGATTGATCAAGGTACTAGTGACTAGAAAGCACTACCCTCCTCAAATTCTGAGTCAAATCTGAAAAAAATGCAATCCTGCCCTTAAAAGTTTCAGCCTCTTTTCTAGTCCGCCTTTCAAAGGCAGGGTTTTGTCACCAGCTTGCTCTAGGAAATTTCTACACAGAAATACTTTAGGTTCCAAATGTCTAAACTTCAACAAACACACATAAAAATGCTGTCTTACCAAAAGACAACCAAAACACTTACAGCACTTTAAACCTTAAACACATTGGAAGGCATTTTTAATGGCTTGGTTTTGTTAATGTTAACACTGCATTGTGATATTTAATTATTTCAACCTCCTTCTACATTGGGTTTGTATGATCAGGTTTAGGCTGGCTAAGGGGGGTACAGGGGTGGCTGCTGTGAGAAGCTGCTAGAAGTTCTCCCTGTGTCTGATAGAGCCAATGCCAGCCAGCTCCAAGACAGACCCACTGCTGGCCAAGGCTGAACCCATCAACATCAGCACTGGAGCTCCTGGGATAATATACTTAAGAAGGGAAAAACAAAACCAAACCAAACCTGTACAACAGCAGAGAGAGGAGCGAGAACATGTGAGAGAAACAGCTCTGCAGTCACCGAGGTCAGCGAAGAAGGAGCGGGAAGAGGTGCTCCAGGTATCAGAGCAGAGATTCCCCTGCAGCTCCTGGTGAAGAGCACAGTGACACAGCTGTGCCCCTGCAGTCCATGCAGATCCACAGGGGAAGATCTCCACCTGCAACCTGTGGAGGGCTGCACACTGGAGCAGGTGGATGCCTGAAGGAGGCTGTGAACCCTCTAGGAAGACAGTGCTGGAGTAGGCTCCTGGAAAGACCTATGGATCCCTAGAGAGAGAAGCCTATGCTGGAGCAGGTTTGCTGACAGGACTTGTGATCCTGCAGGGGTCCCATGCTCGAGCAGTCTGTTCCTGAAAGACTGCAACCTGTGGAACGGACCCACACTGGAGGAGTTTGCAAAGAACTGCAGCCCATAGGAAGGAGAAGTTTGCAGAGAACTGTCTCCCATGGGAGGGACATGGTGGAGCAGGGAAAGAGTCTGAGGAGTCCTACCACTACAGAGGAAGGACCAGCAGAGACAAGATGTGGTGAACTGGCCTTATTCCCCATTTCCCTGACCCACTTTGGGGTAGGAGATTGTGCTGGTTTAAGGGTAAACTGTCAGGAGAAATGGACCCAGCACAAGAGGGATTGTAAGTCAGAATTACAATTTAATGAAAGGTATTACAATAGATACACTGACACAAAGAGAAAACTGCTTTCAACTCACCAAAACCCAGCAGTATAACCCAGTGTCCTGGGGCACAAGCCCAAAGGGGTTTGGTAGCCCTTATGCTGAGACCCACGTGGTTCCCCCAAGTCCAAAGCAAAAGGAAGTAAAGAACCTGTTGGTGCAGATGATGGCTGGGGTCTCATCGAGAGTGATTGTTTCCTCCTGTCGAGGTCCTGCTGCTCCTCTAGATCTGAGAAAGTTCCTGAAGTCTTCTTACCCCCCGCTTATGTACCTTCAGGGAGCACCCAGTCCCTCCCCCAGGGCGGAGACTCACACAATGGATGATTAACTCTGAGTCATGGGGTGTTGTTGAACCGTTGATGGCCCATTAGCAGCCACGCCCCCTCAGGCTGGGTGTGAAGGTGCTAACAACTCCCTGGGCGGCTGCTGCAAATGGTCCATTGTTTTTGGGAAATGAATAGAGGGGGTAGAATACATAGCTTTGATCACCCCCACACAGTGATAACTAGCCCCACCTGCTGAACTAGGACAGAGATAGAGCAAATCAGGAGTAAAGTTAAGCCAGGAAGAAGGGAGGAGTGGGGGAATGGTGTTTTAGGAATGGGGTTTATTTCTCCTTACTCTAAACTGATTTGATTAGCAATAATCTAATTTTTTCCCCAAGTCTGTTTTACCCATGACAGTACTGTTGAGCAACTTCTCCCTGTCAATATCTTGACCTACAAGCCTTTTGTTGTATTTTCTCTCCCCTGTCCAGCTGAAAAGAGGAGTGATAGAGTGGCTTTGGTAAGCACCTAGCCAGGATTAACCCACCACAATTGCTTTTAGTGGTGTTTGGTAAGGAGAAACATTTAGTTTAACACCATGTTTTCTTCTTTTGCCTTTTTTACTTTGTTATGTATACTCATGACCTCACTTCACATGATTTACCAAGATTTCAAAATTTTAAAAGCAATAATAAAACCACATCTTATATTCATGTTTAAGACAGCAAACCTTTTCAGGATTTCAGTCACTGTCTCAATGCCTTTTTTCAAGATTCTATTTCAGAGCTCTAGAAGTACACACACACCCAATTATTCTTCTGTGCATCTTTAGGTCTCGTGACCAAACAAGCACCCACTTCTTCCCACAGAATCTATTGTGTCTTTTTAGCTTAAAAATCGTGATCATGGTGGCATTTGACTTGGCTTGCAAATGTCAGTCTTGCATATGAGATTAAAGCCACATTCTATGTTTACAGATCTACTTCCTTGACTCTGATCTACAGGAAGTTTCATTTGACACACATACCAGGAAAATGGACATTTTTCTCTTCTGTGAGACATGTTTCAGGTCAGTGAAGGCTTCTCTACCGAGTCCTCTGTCAGGAATATTGAGAATATGAGCCAATGCCAGATCATCTTTAGAATTCACCAACAGGCTTAAATATGAACAGACAGACTTCTTTGCCAGCATTGACACCTGTATAACAAAACATCAATAAATTGGTCATCCCACTGCTAAATTACGCTCCATTTTATTTTAAAGATAATTAGATATATACTAATAAGATTTTTGGAAGAGTAAAAAATTCACCTTGTATAATTTCAAAATGCTACTTTATTCATGAAGATTCTGGAAGTCTTAATGAAAGCAATCATGGTAAATAAGTAAGAATTACATATACTACAAAATATTTGAGGGTTGGATCTCTAGTTATTAATATTAGCTATAAATTTCTAATTAGAAACATCTTCACAGTTATACCTTTTCTATTCCAAGGCAAAGATTAGGACTATTATACTACAAAAGAATTTGTCATTAATTTCAAATAGACTAAACTACTTGCCAGCTGTGTGACAGATTCAGTAATTTTTCTCTTAGCTTCCAGGGGATTTCAATCAAAGAAACTCCACTGATGGAGTTTGGACATAAACTGTGACCCAGCCCCACTCACATAACAAAATATAACATTGTAATTGTTAATATCGCAGCACTGTCATGGACCCTGTAAGAAAAACAGTCCCAGAACAGAAGAATTTGCAGTTTTGTCGCAAGCAAAGAAAAATCAAAAGAAGATCATTAACAGACAAGAATTTGATGAGAAAACTTATATTTGCTATGGAATGTCTTCTTATTCAACAGAATATATACAACAGAAACGTAGACAGTATCAAAACCAAACATGTATATGTGACAGTCTGCAAAGATAGACCTAAGAGGGAGAAAAAAGAGCAAAGAATACTTTTACTGCACAAGTCAGAATAGCAAGGAAGCCATTATATTAGTGGTAGAAGTGCTATTTTGCAGAGAACCTTACTTCAGAAAATATTTTCTCGTTCAGAAATATTTTGAGTTATACCCAAATATTGTTTTGAAATTGCCACTCTAGTGAGAAAACCAAGTTTGGAAGTGACAAAAGTTACAGCATTTCAAGCATTGTTATAGAGTATTTGGAGGTTCTTATCTTAGCGGTTCAAAGGGTAAAAGTAAAGAATCCTGTACTCCTTGGGGGGCCTGAAGTCCTCTACTGGTACAGACAAACCTTGTTTGCTTTGCTACAGCTACCACTACAGTGGCTATTCAGATTTCTTCTGTATGTAAGGGAGTATGAGCTAATAAAACGAAATCTTAAAGAAGTTTCCTTCAATTTGTAGCATTGGGAAAAACATTTAACACTTAGTCAAGATAATGTTTGAGTGATGGTGTACTTGTAGAGAAATGTATGCCCTGGTGTTTCAATGCAGATTAAGTCTTCATCAAGTGCCTGCAGTAAAAGGACCATCTTCTAAGAATATAAATTTCAGCACATAGCCCCATACACACCTACAATATACTCATGTTTATTCATCCACAGTTTGAATATAGAGATTCTAATTTTTTTTAAACCAGCCACATTTGAATACCAAAACTGGAAAAGAAAATTATGCTATATTTTATCTTCTCAATATATACAGAACATCACAAGAGACAGAAATAATTTTTACCTTCATATGCTCCTGGCCCTGTCTGTTGACATGTGTAGAAGGAGTAGAAAGAACAGAACCAGTACTTTCTTGTACATTCGTTATGCCAGAAATGAATTCCAACAGTTGAACCTTTAATATAAAGAATCAGAATAAACTTCAATATGAAGATGACTAGAAACCAAAAGTGGCTTTAAAACCTGGTGTAAACTTACACCTCTGCCAGTTTGCTCGTGTTTGAGGTTAATGCAGCCCTTACAACCTCCTATTGGTTTTAGTCTTTAAAAGTACAACTTTTGTTTTGGAGAGCGTTTAATATGCTATGCCAAGTTTAGGAAGAGTTCATTAACCCAATGAAATTCTCTATCTTCCCCATGAAAACAGGGAGGAGAAAGAAAAATTTAAAAAACTCAAACAAACAAAAGACCTGCAAGAAACTGCAACAGAGCTGTGACTCAGTAACTGAAGTGGAACCTCTTCTGGCGTCTGAAAAAATCTAACACGGAAATAAACATAATATACGTAAGTTTTTGCTTAAAGAGCATGGTATTTTCAAAATGGTAATTATTAAAAATATGGCTGCATCTCAGCCTGCAACCAAAACTTCCTGACGTGTTAATTACTAAGCTTTGCTCCGATTTTACCAAATCTCTACAGTTCATTTTTCAGTTCCATTTCTGTTAAAGAGTGATATATTCATAGAAGAGTTGTGGGACTCACCCATCCAGCAGGACAACAGAAAGAAACAGTTTCTGAGTGTATCTAAAATGCCTTTAAAATATTTAGTACTTTAAACTCAAGTGCTTCGCCAATAGATATACTAAGTAACTGTGAGTAATTAAGAGATCCTCTCTATAATTAAAAGTGTCATAAATCCGTAACTGGAATAAAAAATATGCCAAACAATATCAGAGATCAAACAAACTTAATACTTACAGGGGATATGCTTTCATCTTCAGGTAAAAGTCCAAGACTATAGCACTTCTGACATATGTCTATTAGATCTAACATATTGCTTCTTGCTAAGAAGGCATCATAGGCTTTTTTTACATCAGCATAATTTTCAGTTTCTTTCATGTTTTCGTATGACAATCCCAGTTTCTCATGTAACAAATAGTTCCAAGTTTCCAACACATCACTAAGGGATACTGTGAAGTCTCCATGGAGCTAATAGAACCAAAAAAAGCAAAAAATACTATGTTTCATATGCAGCATAACTTTAAAAATAAATTTAAAGCAAGTTGCACATATATATTTGAAAAGCTATTATCATAAATACATTTTTAGTTATAGTTGAAGTTCTTCTACTGCTTTGCATCTTCAGTTGAATTTTGCTATATACAGTATTTGTTCTTGATCTTTAAAATACCAGGTATGTATATTGGACTTTTACTCATAAGAAAAGACATTGAATGTTGCAGGACTACTTCTTGCATAAAGTTATTTATTTGCAGAAATAGTTCTCAGCATGGCAGGCATTTACTTCCCAAAGGCAGTAAACATAGCTCTCTTACCTTGCTTCAGGCAGTATCATGGGAAAAATCTATGTCAAAAAAAAGGGAGCCTTTTTTTCCTGTGTTAGTACAGTTATCCTTTAGCATAACATTGATAGTGTTGCTTGATACTCCTAATAAATACATTAGAGCAATGCTCACCATCTGTTACTCGAATCATAACTAACATTAACTATACAGTGTAGACTATACTGTTATACCCAGCTTCTGGCCCACTCTGCCTGTCAAAATTATTAGATTGCATTCCATGTGCCCCCTTGTCTTCTCCTCCAACTACTTGCTCTTACCACCTTCTCTTTCACAACTACACTCCTCATTTTCATCCACACCCTGCTCTTTGATCTACATACCAAGCCCCACTTCCTGCTGTTAAACTTTTTGACCCAAACTCCTTCAATTTGAGTCAGACCTCATAATACATGCAATAAGTAATTTCACAATTGTAGCAAATTCTCCAGTTTTCATCAAAGAAATAGTCCACACTACTCGTATCTAAAGCATTTCCCAAAATATGGCAGCAAAAAAAGCTGCCATGTAATTCATCATGTAACACAATAGAAATGCCCTGCGACCAAGTAACAGAGCCTTGCTTTGCCATGACTATAAGGGTAGATAGCTCCAGACTAGCGCAAAGGTTTCATTCTGTTTCATGACATTTTCACATTAAGCAAATTATATACCTATAAACACCATTAGGAGCTGAACATAACACTAAATATAAACACATGAGAAAGTCTAATAATTTAAGTTGTTCCAACCCAAATGATCCCGCCTTGGAGTTCTGGCATATTTAGCACAACTTTCCCAACAGACCTGCTTAAATATATGATTCAAAAATCCTGAAAGTCATTTATTTTGATATTGTCTAGAAAAAGAACTAGGAGGGAAAATGAGAGTAGTCAAACATATTACTTTGGGAGCACTTTTTTGCCTTCTAATTTGTGCATGGGTTATTATATATCAGCTCTATGAACTTACATGCTATTCCACATATCACCAGAATATTAAAAGGGTATATATGTTTTCTGAAAAGCACCTTTCATTTCAGCCTCTCAAAAAATTAAACATATAATTATACGATAACCCAATTTAAACAGGTCAAACCAGCAGTAGATTGGGAAAAAAAGTTTTCTCAGTTTGTTTTGAAACAAAATCCTCCAGAAGTACTAAGTTAAAGTACTACTTCATATGGGATCTAATAAATCAAAAGCTTTCCTTACCAGATCAAGGGCCTGCAGAGATTAGCAAAGTTTATATTAGTGCTGCAAAAATATTTTAAATACAAATAAAATGCATTCCAGATATTAACCTTCATGATCAAGTGTTCACTGTGATGGTGTATTCTATTACTTACACGGTCAATTAGTCAAGTCTCTGGTTTTAAAATTAATTAAAAAAATAATGTGTTTTGCAGTAAGCATATGTCAACTGGCTAATAGCTTAAGGAAGTTCTAGAAGCCTTATGCTTTCATTCCATTATAGGCACAGCAAGTATTTGGTTTCATATGCATAGAACCAGTAAGATATCATAACGCACCTTCATTTCCTGATAGTGCCACATGTTAATTTTCCTTGGACTTTTAGAATGTCTGAAATTCAGCAGCAAGAGTTCATGCCTAAAGACACCGTTTTTTAGTATTTTTGTAGATATTGCAAGCTTTCTAGGGCTAACTCCATAGCAAATCAACCTTTTGACTTTGACAGAAAATTGTTTTAGAAAACAGAAAGTTGTGTATTTCAGCAATAACATGTTGTCTCCCACCTTCTCAAAACATACAGTCACTAACACATTTTTGGAATATGTGTGTGAAACACTGCTATGCTTAACCACCACCCATGTGTTGTCTCTAGTTCTATTATTTTTAGGCACACTCCTCGACTGCAATATTGTTTCTGGCTTTGTCCTTGAGTTTCTGAGCGATTGTGCAGTCTTGCTACCTCTGGTCCTACTAAGTCTTCACTGATTGAGTGTACTCTCACACAGAGAGGTTCCCAAACTGGTATAAAAAGCACTTTGAAGTAGCATGAAGCAGCATTTTGACTAAATTCCCTATTCCAGTAAATGTTGATAGTGCTGTGCACAAATTCAGAAACTGGTCCATGTAAACACAAGTGTATGGACATCTGATAGTTGCTATATTGCAATCTGCAGCAGCAGTGAAGTTACAGGCTGATATCCCAAGCTTAGAAAAACTACAGTATTACTTGGCTTAGGTACTGAACACCCTTTTTTGGG
>VWZF01004871.1:653407-743700 GCA_013396755.1 Sclerurus mexicanus
CTGCAGAGAGAGGGTGAGTGGCCAGTGGAGATTGTCAAGGTCAAAGAGAGTAGAGATATTCTCTGTCTAAGAACAAAGAGCTACTGTACGTATGGGTCGGTAGAGCAGTAGTTAGAACAACACCATCATGAAACAGACAAAGTAAAAATTGTACTCATCCAAATAAGAAACCAGTACTTTCTAAAACCAACACTATCAGCTACAGTGGGAATAAAAACACAATACCAAAAATTTAGAACCTTCTTGATTACAAACAAAACAAAAAAACCCCACACATGCTATCCATGGTTCCACTTCTACCCCTCAAAACAGACACCTGCAATACTACAGAGAAGGGAGATGGGAAAGAGAAGAGAAAGTCCTGTTGATAAGTTAGGGGAGATGCCTCAAGATTTAAATAGCAAGAGTTTTAACACAGTTAAAACAACTCCAGCTGTTAAGCAACACAAAAATACAAGAAACAATAACTTAAATGTTTATCATTTGGTTCCACAGTTTATGGGGAGAAACAGTAGAATAGTCTATCATTTACTTTTTAAAAAAATCCAATTAAATACTTATTACTTGACCTTTTTTCTAACGAGCCTGCCCCTTGTAGAGGAGACTACTCAGCATTGGTGAGACCACATTCAAGCACTGTGTTTGCTTCTGGGCTCTTCAGTAGAAGGGAGACACACTGGAGAGAGTCCAACCAAGCTCAGCTAATCATCCACAAAGATGATTAAGGGGCAGGAGCATCTCATGTATGAGGAAAGGCTGAGCAAGCTGGGGCTGTTTAGGCTGGAGAAAAGAATGCTCAGGGAGGATCTCCTCAATGCACATAAATATCTGAAGGGAGGGTGCAAAGAGGATGGAGTCAGCCTCCTTATTAATGTGCCCAGTGGTTGGACGAGAGGCATTGGGCACAAACTGAAACACTCAGGAGGTTCCCTCTGAACAATAGGAAATGTTTTTTTACTCTGAAGGTGACTGAGTACTGGCACAGACAGGTTGCTTAGGGAGGGTATGGAGTTTCCATCCTCAGTAACATTTGAAAGACATCTGGACATAGCCCTGAACAACTGGCACTGACAGGTTGCCCTGCTTGGGGGAAGCTGGATAAAATGACCTCCAGAGCTTCCTTCTAACTTCAGCCATTCTGTAATGCTGTGAAAAATTAATCATACTGAAGAACATCCAAGACAATGTCTCTTGGTAGCATCATTACAATGTCACAAGCAACACAATAAGCAACATCACAAAATTGCTTCTGAGTTGGTAGGAGTGTCTTATTACCAAAAGGGAGACAGATAGAAGAGTTTAAGAGGCTAAAAAAAACTCTGTGTTTTTCTTCATTTGCCTGCATGGAATCAAGACAATTCAGGAGAACCTTTCAAGAAACAGAAGATACTGAACAGAGCATAATATTCTTCAGTCAGTATACAAAATGCACTCATGGAAGCACAGAGTAGGACAAAACCACACACTAAAACTGCTTTGGTACAGAACCAAAAATACACAAATACAAATTTCTAAAGGGAAAATGTATTTCTAAAATTAACATTAAAGCACTTTTTCTTCCAGTAGCATAGCTCTAGTGTTAGAAGAGATTTACAAAACATTTAAGAGAAGTCTGATAATTTAAAGTCACAGTTTCAGGAAAAATAAGTGTTTTATACATTTTGGGTTCCCCCACTACTAGCTAAAACAAGCACGGTGTGAAAATGACAAGCTATTATTTATTCTACTCCTGATCCACAAGTGAAAATACAGTCAATTTAAAACAATTAGCCTCGACTGAAATTCACCTTGAAAACTGTTATTTCTATTTCAAACCATAAAAAAGGTTCTTCTCTTGAAAGTATTCCTAGATTTTAGATCCATACTAACAATCTAGATAAAAGGTATTCACTTTTATCACAGACCTTATACCATTTGTTTTCATGCTATATGGCCATGACTGCATTAAAAACAAAGTGTTCGGAGGAATTCAAAGCATAATTTTTTTTTTCTTTCATCACTGTTATTTGATCAGAGTTTATCATGCTGTTGGCTACCCTTATTCTAGTGAAATTCAAGACTAAGAGATTATGAAACTTTTAAACTTTTCTTAAGTTCTCAAAAAAACTTTGTTATTTTTCATTTCCATTGCAGATACCGATAACATTTAAAACACCAAATCCATTAGTTACCAAAATTCCTAAAGACAGAAAATAATTCGTTTTCTGTTTCTAGTAGGTTGCATTTTTTGAAATTTTTTTTTGTTGTGTTTGCTTGTTTTGTTTTTTAATACAGCCACTCAATAGCCTATTAGCAAAGTTATTTTTATTGCAGTAATTGACTTTATCATAATAGATGTCTATCCTCCAGGTGCTAACAATACAAAAGCATTGTATTTAAATCAGAGACCTAACAAGGGACATGCCTACAACTGTAATACTCTGCATCTAAGTTTGAAGTTTCAGTGCTGAACTAAGTGAAACAGACACACTTTAATCTAACGCTATGAACATACACCCATCTGAAGAAAGTGAACTTCAGAGGCAGCACATGCAAATGCTAAAAAACACAAACATGCAAGACAATGTTTATACGCAATAATTTGCCTTGTTAGACCAACTAGTATAATCAAAAAAAACAAATCAGGTTTTTGAACACTTAGTCTTTCTTCAGATCTGAAGCAGAAGCTACATATTTTAGAATTCAGTTATTTAAAAGTAAATGCTATCATTTTTGTTAAGTCACGTCTGAAAGAAGAGATACTTTTAGAAGGGAGGAATCTTTGCCAGAGGAGAAAAAAGAAAAGGAAATAGTTGAATAAACTAGTCACCTCCAGTAGAAGGAAAAACCTTACTGTAAGTTGTTAGGAAACAAGGAGCAACAAATCACAAAAATATCATTCTTTTCATGTCTGCAATTTTTGGCATCCAACACAAGACATTTTAGTTTCCAGAGGTGGCTTTGGAAAAGTCTTTGTAGCTTTCCTTCAGAATCACAACAAACATGATAAACAGTGATTGCCTTCCTGGGTAGTTTTACAGTATTGTCTTTATCGGTTCTCCAAGAGGTCACTTTGATGCACACTAATCTTCTAATTTTACCTACACAGGTATTGTGAGGACTCCAAGCCCCTGGCTGGAACATATTACATTCTATGAAGTACAAATTTAGAATCTTGGGATTCTAATTTTTTTGCTGCAATGTTTATTACAGTGAGGATGAATTGTCTAAACTTTAAGTATAAAACTAGACAAGAGATACTCCTGGCTTGCACAATTTAGACTACAAATCTTTTTCTGATGATGAATTCAGTTACTTTAAAAAGTGGTTCTGGAAATGCTTCATCTGAGATATAATCTTCCAGTATAAGTGGCAATTTTAAAAATAGTATTTTGCAACTAGGAATGCACAGACTGAATCTGCTCTTTGTTTGGGTTTTTTATTGATTTGGGGATTTGACTTTACTGTGGTTTTATTGTTTGTGGTGTTTGTTGATTTAGTATGTTTGTTTATTGAGTATGTTTGTTTTGGTTTTTTAAATTAAAGATTTGTACTACGTGTTTGATTTACTGTGTAACATTTGGGTAAGTCTTCCACCAACAGTCATGTTTTTTCCATCAATAATTAGGTTCATTGACCTAAAAAGACTTCTTTAGGTTATCCAAATGACTACTGCAAGAGTTCTTAATTAGATGAGACACATGCAAAGGCCTGACTGTATGTTGCAATTTTTTTCTGGTGTGTTTCAGCTGACTGCTAATGTCCAATTGGCCAGAGTGCTTTTTTCAGAGACACTTTAGGGTTACACCTCCTCTTCATCATTTGACAGACACTCCTTGTACAAATGCAAAGAAAGCAAAATAATTCCTACTGGTACTGGGTGCACAGTCACAGCTTGTGTGTACATATAGGTCTTCACCTGATGAGTATCAGGAAAAACAGCACTTAAGAATGGACTGTTCCAAGTACAACCCATGCAGACTACACCACATCAGTTTTATACTCACATTCTTCTCATGACATTCCAAAGAATTTTCAAAGCACTCAGAAAAAAAATGTATCCCAAAAGCCATTGTTCTCCCACCCTGATCTACAGCACAAAAGAAACATTCGATGGAAATAAACAGAAGCAACATGATCAGAAAAATATGCCAGTGTGTAATATTAAATTCTGGAATTCAAATATACACTTAAAGCACTTCCATTCTCCTTGCAGTTCTTTTTCTAAGCCCTGGTTCAACTATGTACTTAATCATATTAATTTTAGTGCCTCACTGCATTTGACCCTCTGATGTACCCTGTTTTAACAAAACAGCAAAGAAGTGACCACAACAACCATTTCATGTTGGTGCCTAAGCAGTAAGTGCAGTAAGTGAATAAAGTCTGAGATGCACTAAGTACCAAGAACATACTGAAAAGAATGCAAACCTGTTTATTGACTTCAGCCATGGACAGTTGTAATGCCATCAGCATGCAGTCTGCTCCACATACAGTAGTCCTTTCAGAGTTTGAAAATAAAGGCCATCGTCTTCTGAAACACTTGACCAAGTTTAAAATTTCTTGCTGGAAAGGAATCATTTTCTAGAGTGGAAGATAGAGAAAAATTAATATAACCATGCAAGAGGTACGTGCATGTCTTCACCTTCCAATAAGCTGGGCGAATCTTGTTGTATCTTCTTAAAGATGAAGTTCATAGAATAAACTCTTCCCACTAAAGCAGACTTGCCTCACTGGGACGAAGCAACTGTGAAGATGAGTTAAAAGTGCTTCTGTATGTCATGCCTTCATGAAGACCCCTTACTTTCCTTGTACGTTATGCCTACATAAAATAATGCTATCACAAATACGACAGTCCAAAAGCAGCCTCAGAGTGTCTTCTGTACTTTCTGCATTCACTATACATTCAGATCAGTGTTTATGAGGATGTTTTAAACCTGGAGAAAAAGAGACTAATATTTCTAAGACTTACTAACAAAGACAACCCTAAATACTTTTGTTGCCTATATAGGTTTTTGTTGTTGTTTTTCTTTTTATTCTACAAACAATTATCCCCCCTATTTCCCTGACAATAATTGAACTACTTCATGCTTTGATCTTTTTCACTGTCTTGCACTTGTCAAGACACAGACACAGGCGGAATAGTAAAAATTTCCATTTAAACTTGCTCTCTTATGAAATAAAGTTCCCTGATAACCACAGTGACAACAGAGGAGCAATACCCGTACCAACCTTTTGCTTAATTTCACTTAGCTAAGGCAGAGCCCACGCTGGGCTTGTTTTCTGGTGACTGGCACGACTGGAAAAAGGGGCAGGGAAAACAGGGGACATCGGGCAGCGAGCGACACCGCGGCAGTGACTGCGCCCTCTCTCCCCCAAGGTGCCCGAAGGGGCCGACCCGCTCCTCTGCTCCACAGTGACACGAACGCCACGGGGGCCGCTCAGCGCGGCACGGCCGGCCGGCTGCAGGCCGCACCAGAACCCCTCCGGAGGCTTTTCTCTTCGCCCCCGCTCCGAGAGGCCCCCAAGGGACAACACCCGAGCAGCGAAGCAGCCCGAGCAGGCCAAAAACCCTGCCAAGCAACCCCTAAACCCTGAGGGCCGGCGCTCGCAGCGCCGGTAGCGCCGCGCCGCTCCCGCACACGAAAGCTCCGGGATGCGGCCGCACCTCCCCTCGCTGCGGTGCCCGGCGAGCCCCTTCCCCTTGCTGCGGTGCCGCCTCGACCCGGAGAGCCCCAGTAGCCCACCCCCACCCCGGCTGAGCCCGAAGGGCCCCCGGCGAGCCCCAGCAGCCCCGGGCGAGCCCCCGCCGCGGTGCGGCAGCCCCGGCCTCTCCCCCTCCGCGGCTCCCGGGCTCGGTTCAAACGCGGCGCGCCGGCCAATGGGCGCGGGCGCGCTGCCCCGGAAGCACAGGGAGCGCGGGGAGCCGCGCTGTGCTGAGTTACATTGCACTGTGCTATATTGTACTGTGTTGTGCTGTGCCGGGCCGCGCCGCCGAGCTGCCTGCGAGGTGCGGGTAGGGGGGACCTCCGTGGGGAGGGACAGAGCGGGAAGCGCGAGGGTAAAGGGGGAGGTAACGGGGAGCCCACGCGGCTCGGTTGCCCTAATCGTGTTTCCTGGAGAAACGAAGCTAATAGTAGTCTTGGTACTTTCACTCAGAGATAGTCCGAGGACTGGTGGCTCAGGCTGAGAAAGGCTGTTCAGCCTGGAGAAGAGAAGGTGGCGTGGAGACCTCGTAGCAACCTTCCCGTGTGCCCCGCAGGGGAGGCGGAGGGACTCCCTCGGGAGCGGTAGTGGGAGGACAAGGAATAATGGGTACAAGTTGAAACTTAGGCTAGATATTAGGCAGAAATTCTTCACTGTGAGGGTGGTGAGACGCTGGAACACGTTGCCCAGGGAGGCTGTGGATGCCCCAGCCCTGGCAGCGTTCAGAGCCAGGTTTGGATAAGGCCTTGAACAGCCTGGCCTGGTCGGAGGTGTCCCTGCTCACGGCAAGGGGGCTGGGACTGGATGATCCCCGTAAGGTCCATTCCAACCCCTTAACATTCTGTCACTCTAGAATGGCCTGTGTTTGTGGGAACCCGTAAAGGGAAAAAACCTACATATATGGTTAGTACTTGCATTTGTCCTCAGGAGCAAAGCTGTGCAAGTTACATGGCTCAAGTGTTTATGGTAACGTGGTGGTTTGTTGGATGAATTGATAAACAAACACATACCTACGGAGAGCCTCTCTGCATCTAAGTGATGCCCGTGTCAAACCTGGCTGGCTCCCAAGCAAAACGTTCAGTCCTGGATGCTGAGACATTCAGATCATTAACACAGCAAAATCTGTCAAAGGTCTGAGATTTCAAGCTGGTTTTCTATGTGGTGTGTAGTTAAAAGTTTGATTTCCCAAAAAGGCATAAACTAACATCAACTCTGTACTGGGACTAAAAGCAGTGATTCTGAAATCAGTTGTATATCTTGGCCTCTTGTGTTCTAGAACAAGAACCTGATTTTTTTGAAAAATGGTTAAATACAGGACAGTACAAGTTCTAGTACACAGAGGTACAGATGTTCTGCAGTTGGGGAGCTTTGAACTATGAAGTCATGTTTAAATATCATGCTTGACTATTTCATTTGCAGTTCTCTAGCCTTGGTTAACTCTACTTTTAGTTAGACACAGCCTTTAAAGAGGGAGACAAGCATTTTAAGGTAATAATGTATCATTTCCTGCCATTTGTTGAAAATTTTAAAATACTGTATGAGACTTTTATGGTGTGTGCAGTTACTTTATTACTTGTATTGCTATTGGGTTGCCAAGAGTAGCACAAAATCTGCAGTGATTGCTGAGAGTTTTGAATGTTAGGTTAGTAAATATTTTGATTGATGAAACTACATGCTACATCTAAAAATAATAAGCTTAAGTGTAGCTTTTGTATTCTTAAACATGTTACAGGAAATTTTGATTTGCTCTGCCACAAAATACCTTTTACATTTTTTCTTTATGCAAATGAGTAATCCTGGCTTTTTAAAACTTTCTGTGTAGGAACGTAGATTGTCATCCTGGAGAAGACATTTCTTACGTGATACCTTGACTTAGTCCATTGAAAATGAAGCAAGATTCTACTAGAAACATTGCTTACACTGTGGATTGTGAAGATTATGTGCACGTGGTAAAATTCAATCCATTTGATAGTGGAGATGCAAGTTCCCTCATTGCTTATGGTGGCAATAATTATGTAGTTATTGGGACCTGCAGATTTCAGGTTAGTCTGTGTGATTGTTGATTTTATTACTATGTCCTGAAACTTCCTTTGCCAGCACCTCTACTGCAGGAAGCCTGGTCAGTTTCCTGTTTTCTCCTCTCCCTATGTAAACAAGGGACAATTTTACTTGTTTATTACATTAACCAGTCTGGGATACTTGTTCTTCAGGAAAATATAAATATATATATAAGTGTATATATATAAAATATACACTGGTATAATATCATCCTGCTGGTGTAAAAAGGATGGTATAAAGTTCCTTTTTATTAGAATCATAGAACCACAGAATGGCTTTGGTTGGAAGGGATCTTAAAGATCATCTAGTTCCTACTTCTACTGGACCAGGTTGCTGAAAGCCCCATCCAACCTGTCCTTGACAACTTCCAGGGATGGGCATCCACAACTTCTCTGGGCAACATTTTCCTGTGCCTCACCACTGTCACAGCAAAGAATTTCTTCCTGATATCTAATCTGAACTGGCCCTCTTTCAGTTTAAAATTGTTACCTCTCATTTTATCGCTATACTCTCTGAGTAGACTGCAAAGAAGTCAGAAGTATTCAACTGAAAGAGTAATCCTATTTTAGTATCTCTTGCTAACGTTGGTGAATGCTGTCTCAGAATTTAAATGCCCAGCTTTGGAAATATGTGACTTAATCTTTGCTCTACATTGTTCTTTATCAGTAGGTAATTGGCACATTTTTGCACAGTTATGTTTTGTTCTACATACATTTGTTATTTAGATTAAATTATCTTCTAAAGCTTTCAGCTAGCCTGTGAAACAGAAAAGACTACAACTACTTTCAAGGTTAGAACTAAAGTGTCTGCCTTGTTTCTGATGTAGGCCTTGAAAAGGAAGTAATTAAAATTTTGACAACCACTGGTACAAGGTAGCTTTTCTGAATTTTCATATCCTCCATTCCCTTCCACGTGTGGAATCACTGAATATTTCAAAGTAGGGGACAAAAATGCTATTCTTGCTCCCTGTTGAGAAGCATTGAAACTGTGGATAGTTTCATGCATCCTCAGCTACGTTTTGCTCTGCCTCGATGTTATGCAGAGGGCATAAAGAGAGGTTCTTTACCCTAAAGCAGAAATTGTGACATAGAGAAAATTTTGTAGAAATATCCTTTGAGGTACTCCATTAGATGTGTTGAAAAGTTACAAAAGTTTTTTAGAGGTCAACTGATCGATGGAATCCACAACCCCAACTCATTTCCTTTTTTTCACTATCCTGCGTTCTCACCAGTGGGAAGATTAAACAAGTTTGCAATTATGGTTAGATGATGGAGGGCACCTTTCTCGCTCCTGCTGTTTGAAGAGTTTTGTTCTGAAAGTGTCAGCGTTTTTCCATAGTGTAAAAGCACCTCGGAGAGAAGATAGCTTAAATGACATGCTTGCTTTTGCTCTCATTGTTCTTGCTCATTGCAGGGTGTACTTACTTACCATGCTGTTGTAAGTGGCTTTAGTTGTATCTACCTGTACAAAGAATGAGCTCAGCATCTTTGTAGCTCAGTTCTGATTTTTGTGCTCTGCCCTGGCCTCTGGCTCAAGACTGCAGTCATTTAATGTAATTTTAAGTACTTAAATATTTCAACACTTTTCCTATGTTCTAGGTTTTCACTTTGATGGTGTTAAGTTCTAAAAAAGCCTTTCCATTTCATATCAGTCTGATTTGTTAGAAGTCATCAAGACACTGTTCAGAATCACCTAACTGCAGTCTTTCTGTAGGAGGAGGATGCAGAAGTGGAAGGCATGCAATACAAGACACTAAGAACATTTCACCACGGAATCAGAGTTGATGCCATAGCATGGAGCCCTGAAACTAGACTTGATGCTATACCTCCCCAGATAAGGTACTTACAATAAATGGGTACAATGAATCCTTGTCTCCTGTCTGTTTTCCCTGATTCCTTAATATTGGACTGTTCAAAGCTTATCTGGAGTGAAATCTAGTTTATCTGTTAGAATGAAATCTGACTCTGGAGAAATCACTGATGAAGTCTCTGAACACTTCAGTAGAACATTTTTATCTTATTTGTTTTTATTCATTTGTTTGGTTTTTTCATTTGTTTGTTTTTTGTTCTACTTCTCATGCCCCTTTACCCTCTCCCCAGTGAACAAGCAATAAATAATACTTTTTTCATTATTTTCATGGACCTCAGCTGTAGTTAGTTCATTCTTTTTACATCTGTGAAGAAAGATTTCTTTTAAGAACTTTACTAAGTGTGAGATCATTGTAATGGCCTCCTCTATAAAGCTCTTTGTAGTGGTCTGCATAGTAGGTGCTGTGTTTCAGAGCAGGTCAGCTATTATCTGTGAGTGCTATTGAGGTGTGTGAATCTAGAAAGCTAGTTAACTATTAAATGTACACTTAAGAATTAAAATGTTCTCAATAGCTTGCATGATTCTTCAAAATTATGATAGTTGCTTACTGCTGCATTTTTATACAGTCTTTTGGATAAAATATGTTAGAAATTAGTTTATTAATTTTGTTTCAGTATTCTAGACTGCTGATAATCAGGGTTCTTTTTTGTGCTCTACCACTTAACTTCTTCCAAAGGAAGTTTCAATGGAAATTATGAGAGATATTTCCGATCATTGATTCAGATTTAGCTTTGTATAGTGTTGTGCATTTTTTTCTATGAAAAAGTATTCTGGGCACTTGATACACACTATTTTACAGGTAAGTTCCAATTATAACTCTCCTTGTTGCCAAAGCAGAAAAGTTAAGATAGATGCTTGTGGTATTTTTCAAAATCTGATTTTTCCTTTGAGTGTCACTTTGTAGGTTTAAACTGAAGAAAAACTGCTAAAAAGTCAACCATGGCAATATTGATTGACTGAAGGGCTTTTCTTTGTCTGTTGAGTATAGGTTTTGTACTGCAGCTTCTGATAGGAAGTTAAGGCTATTTACTTCAGACCTTCAGGACAAGAATGAATTTAAGGTAAGGGTAGCTAAGCTGATTTTTAAAAGATTAAATAATCTTTAGTGAAGTCTAATCTTTAACTGTTCTTCTGCCCCATTTTGATTATGTACGAGATAGAGCACAGAACTGTGACAGATCCTATATCCATCATCTCCAGGGATAATAACTGTATTGTATATACCTTTCTGTCCTTAAAGTGGGAATAACTAATTATCAGCTACATGATCTTTTGATTTTCTTCAAAATTTTTCCTTTGAAACAATGTCCCAGTCCAAGTACTACTATGAATTAGATATTTATGCTATCCAGTTTGAATTTTTTTGGTGAGGTCTTAGCTAAGAATAAGCAAAGCTAATTAATAAAAAAAAAAAAAAAACACAAACCCTGGGGGAGTGTTCTTTGGGTTTTTATTGCTTTAGACTATGATAATGCCTCTTTTAGTGAGAGTAGTTCATTGAATATAAAGGAGAAAATAATAGACTTTTTGTGTGGTTTTTTTTAATTTGTATTACTAAGACAATGACATTTTTCATACAGAAGCTAAGTGACTTGTGGATGTCACTTATCTGGCAATACCAATAATAGAATGAATAAAGGCATGGCATAAGAAGTAAAGATGGACGTTACTAAAACAAAAATGTCTTTAAAGAAAATGCTTTTTTTATTGCTTCATATATGCATGTACTTTTAATTTCCTTCTTTTATTTTTGGTCATCTTATATGACTTTGCCACAGGGGCAGTGGGATAACTGACAGTTATTGGCAATTTGGGTAGCATTTCTGACAAAATAATTCTAGAAGTTCTTAATGCAGTTTGCTTGTGAGTTGATGTTCATAATTCCGTATTAAAGTTATCTGTTTATGTAATATCTGCCAGTTTTGTGATATTTCAGAAAACAGGCTTTAATGTTGTGAATTAAATCTTTTTAACTTTTTATCAGAATGTAAAGTTACTTTAACATTGTAGCCGATGGATAGATAATAAGTGGAAATAATGAAACAGTGAGATGGTACTACAGACTCTATAGAGCTAAATGTAGCATCTAAATTCCAATTTTGTCATCTATTTTCGATTAACAAGGCTTGTATCAGAAACTGTGGCCAGCAGGAAGTGTTTGTCCTTCTGTACGTGGCATCTCAAATCCTGTGTTCTGTTTTCGACTGCTCAAAGACATTGAGGTGCTGGAGTGTGTCCAGAGAAGGGCAATAAAGTTGGTGAAGGATCTGGACCACAAGTCCTATGAGGAGCAGCTGAGGGAGCTGGGGGTTTTTAGTCTGGGAAAAAAGAGGCTCAGGGGAGACCTTATGTCTCTCTGTAGCTGCCTGAAAGGAGGTTGTAGCCACGTGGGGGTCAGTCTCTTCTCCCACTTGGCAAGCCATAGGAGGAGGTAATGGCCTTAAGTTGTGCCAGAGGAGGTTTAAATTGGATATTAGGAAAAATGTCTTCTTTAGAAGGGTGGTCAGGCTGCCCAGGGAAGTAGTGTAATCACTGTCCCTAGCAGTGTTCAAAACACGTGTAGATATGGTGCTTAGGGGTATGGTTTAGTGGTGGACCTGGCAGTGTTAGGTTAATGAATGAACTAATTAATCTCCAACCTCAATGATTCTATAATTATTTGGTGCATATGCAATACAAATGGGAAGTGCTGGCTTGAATTTAACAGTAAAGCTATTAGCTTTGTTTATGCCAGCTCCATCACTGTAATTAACAGTCTAAGAACTTTGTTAAGAATGTACTGTGACTGAAGAAAAAGTAAAAATCCGTATTTTTACTGGGTCAGGTTTGGTTTAATGCTAAAAAATAATCAGAAAACAGTTAAAAATAGATATTTTTACCTGTTAGCAAGGAACTCATTAATGTAAAGAAAGAATGGGGACTAGTGTGTTTATACTGGTAAAAGTTGTCTTTGAGAATGTCTTCTGGGTGTTTTTGATAGAAAGTGTGGAAAATCCTTTCTCTGGGTAATGATCTTAATTTTTTATCCCTGGACAATCATTATACTCTAGACTTCTTGTCAAGAAAAAACTAATGCCTAACTGATTTAAAGCACATGCAAAATCTCAGCTGTTCACAAATTGTTAGTGAGCTGTGCTGAACTGGCTTTCAAGAAAGTTTGATACAGTGGCTTCTTAGTTAACTGATACCTCAGGAAACGTATTTCATAAACCTGAGGTTGAACTCAGGATGAACACATGGAAAACTTTTATCCATTATACAGTGCACACTTAACACAGGGGATTTTCAGGAGAGGTGCAGAACGTGCAAACAAAGCTGAAGACAGTATGTGATTACAGTCAGAATGTATACTCTGAACATTTTGTCTTTTGTAGTAAACACTGTGTTGCTTCTGGAGGGATAGGCAGAGTAATCTTACTCTGTTTTCCCCATGGAAAGACTGTCTTGATGTAATTATCAGCAAGAAACTTGAAGCACACTGAGTTTTCCATTACTTTGTCAACACAACTAATCCAAAATTTATGGGTTGGATCAAGCCCAGAACATAAAAAAACAAAACAAAAGGTAAAATATGACTGATGGATCTTCATGAAACCTGTTTCTTCTTTTGAGGTTTTCATTTGGAAATGAATTATGGCTTCCTTCTCCTGCTTCAAATTTTGTTTAATAAAAAGCATATTTCATCAGATCTGTGGAAATGAGGCATTTTTTCAGAAAGCTGAAAATTTTCAAAAGATTAGCATTTCTGTCTAAGTAGTTTAGCATGGTCTTAGAAGGTATTTGTTCTAGGATAATCCACTAGGTTTTAATAAAATTATGACCTATTGAAAAAAATAAAGTTGGCTGCTAAAAATGTTACTGTATTTGAATTGATGAGGCATTCATAAAATTTTTAGAGAGCGGGATTTAGTTCTTGTATGTGCTTGAGATAGATGATTTTTTTTATCAGTTCTGCATTTGTTCCTCAGAATAGCTTCGCTTAAAGAAAAGATAGTGTGTTTTCCTTTCAGAAAACTGTGGAACTTGTTTCATTTGGCCTTGCTTTCCTCTGCAATCTCTCCATCTCATGCTATTATCCACAGAATACTTTTGTCTCATTTATATCATACCTTGCTGGGCAAAACAAGAGCAGCTATGCCTTGAGACTTAATCAGTGGGACTGAACAGGGGAGGATGGAACAAGAGATACACCTACACATGGACATTTGCTTGTCAAAAACACCATAGATATATTTAAGGAGGGCAAATACATATAAATGCTCAGATAGAGCAAACTGATTTTTTGCTAATGAGATTTGAGATGATGATTTCATACCCCCATGTGAATGAATTTGAAAGTACTGAAAGTGTTAACTGGATGCTAAATGAGATGACTTTTCCATACTTACTTAATGCTAAGTGAGTATAAGTTATTTAACTTAGGTTTAGGATGATACTGTAAACCTCAAAAGATTACTGGTGTCTGTAGATAAGTACAAAACACTTAATAGAGTTAACGGGGAAGCAAAAGGTGTTTTGATATTACGGCCAAGAAAACCGAAGTACCTTCAAAATACAGAAGAATTATATAACTTTTCATTTTTACTATGATTAGGATTTTGTTTTTCTTCAGAAAAGCTGTGCTGCTAAACTGGGTTTTGTTACAGATAAATTATTTGCAGTACTTTGAAATAAAAATGTCACAATTAAGAAGCTACAGGTGAGAAGAATTACACAGTAAAAAGGTTCGCATTGAAATGCCTTCATGCTTTCTGATAGAACTGCAAATGTTTGGTTTTGAGTGACAGTTCACATGTACATTCACACCATGAGGGCTCATATCCTATTACTTGAAAATGGATGATCAGTTAATTCATAGTAAAAGAAGAGTGTGATCTATACCCCATTTTCTTTTCTCTTAAGCACATCTCATAAAGCAGAGAGCACAATTCACTGTGTTTACTCTTCTCTTAAAAGAAACTCTGTGTAATTGCTGAGGTACTGTATGGCTTGCTTGATTTTGCTTGTACTGCTTTTCCTCAGTTTTGGTTTTCTCGAAGTCTTAATGGTGCATTGTCTTCTGTTTCATCTTTTTTCTCTGAGAGTTTTTTCACTCCTGTTTCTAAAGGTAGCCTTTTGACCTGCCATCTTTAGTAGACATATACTCAGGCAATTTGGAAAAGGACATGTGCTGGATAAGTGGTTGGTTTATTGCTCCTTCAGGATAAAATCTCTTGCTGCTTGCAGGAACCCCTAGGAAAAATTACTATTCGGAGATCAGTTACTTACCAGTAATCTGAGTTCTTTAATATAGGTAGATCATGTACACATTCACTTCCTGCTCATTCTCTTCTTTCTTTCTGAGATTTATTATCTCCTACCTTCAAAATTCAGTGGTCAGAAGAAGGATGAAAAGCTCTGGTATGATTCACTGATCTCTGTCAAGCAAGAGCATCAAACTGACCTCTGTGGTAACTGCAAGGAATAGTGGGAGGGTCTTTGCACCTACAGTATAAATCTACACATGAATTAGATATTTTATAGAAACTCAGTTACCAATAAACACTTTTTTTACCTTCTATGAAAAATAATAGTTCTATCTTAACCCTTACAAATCTTTCCATTAGCAGGTCTATTAAATACATTGTGGTCTGATGGAACAGTCAGCTATAAGGTAAAAGTATTTCTTTTTTCTGGTTGACAGACATTTGATGGCCACTCAGATTACATTAACGACCTGGTATTTGCTCCCAATGAAGGTCAAGAAGTTGCAAGTGTAAGTGACGATCACACCTGCAGGTATGTGTTTTGTTCAAAACACTGTTGAAATAGCGGTATGTGACTTCTTCTGTGTGTGAATGCTTTATATGTTCACTTAAATAAATAAGCACTTATTTTTTTATTTTTAGTTGGCCTTCATAGCCCACTGACAAGACTAGTCCACTGACAAGATGAGAAATTGACTGTTCTTGTTAATTTAGGTTGTGGACTGGCTTTTTGTTGTGACTTGTTGGTTGTTTTTCTATATAGCAATATTTTGAACTAAGTAGATTCAATGTGAAGAAGACTGTTCTGTCTTGGAATTGCTATTTTTTTCCCCTGCTGGGACAGGAATAAGAGCCATGCATAGCTCAGCACTGAATTCTACAGATCCTCTCTATCCGTCCTGTCATCAGACAAGTCAAGTTTAACACTGGAATATGTGATCTTGTCCACTTACACAAATTTATTAGCCCTACCAGGAGGTGGCATAACTAGCCTAAAAAGAGTACCATACTATCTAGTGGCACGGGCAGCTCAAAATACCATGATTATAGCTGCTTCAAGGCCATGTAGATATATGGGAGGAAGTAGGAGGGAAACATGGTTTAATCCTTTGGAAAATGCTAGTTAAAGTTTCATAGTATGGCAGTTTTTTCTTGTCAACAGGTCACCCATCTTCCTCTTCTAGCAGTGTGCTTGAATCTGCTAAAAGGTGCTATTCTTATTCCTCCAAAGCAGTTGGAGAGATCAAGAGGGCAGCTATGCAGGCTTTGCAGGTCACTGCAGTAGAGCAGCAAGAAAGTTAAGAAAGCATCGTCTTTTCTTTTTAATAGCTGTGATAATTCAAAACTTTCTCCACTGAGGAACTTTTTAAGTTTTTTTTCTCCAATTATATGAATTGTATATTTGCTCTTTGAAGTTACCACCATATTAATTCCCATATAAATGACTCAATGATGAAAAAAGTAATTTTTCATTTAAGCAGTCTTGTTAGGAAAGAATGGAGTAGATCTTAGAATGATTACTCTGTGTGCAAGATTTTATGAAGAGTCGACCATCAGCTGGTATAAATCACAGTTTAGTAGCTTTAGTTGAGTTACTCTGTCCTACCTAAATAGAACTTAAAGGCCTGTGATTTTTAACACCCCAAAGGAACTCAGAAATGCTACTTGGACAAGTGGGCAGATTTTCCATAGATGCCCAGTCTGTATTTCCAACAAAATTATTAGGAATGAATAGTAGAAAAGTATGACTTATGTGTAGCTTGTTCTGATTTATTTCATCTCCTTGATTTCTTCATTAAATCTAAACTCATACTGGGTTTATTCAGCAAAAAGCTGTTTGATCATGTGGCTTTTTTTGTTTATGAAATACTCAGTGTTCCTGGGATGAAAGAAAACTGTTTTAAAAGCAGTAGTCCAATTGATACCAATTTAAAAGGAAATAAAAATTATATAATTAATATGTACTAACAAGATTTCAGCTTAGTAACTGTGAAGGACGTTTTATGCCATGAACTATAAAATCTTTGGTTGAAAGCCATGGGAAATAAGTAGGATTTTTTTTGGCTACTTGAGTTATTTTTTCCATTCGTGCATGTGGGGCATGAAGACTTTTTCTATTGAATTTAAAGGTTACACTTTCAAAACTAATGGAAAATGCATTCCTTGGGACTTACCAAAATCATTCTTTACTTACTGTGTAATTTGCTTCAGCAGTAATGTAAGAAGAGGAGTAATTCTTCTGTCTGTACTGAGTTTCTATCCTGAAATTGCTCTCAGGATACATCATCTGTTAATACCTGTGGAATAAAGTTCTAGAACAATTAGTACAAGAACATGAAGTTTTGAGTTCCACTTTTAAGTCTCAATAAAGTTGTAATACAATGCTTCAGTATGTAATGAATATATAAAAACATGCTTAGGTCTTCTTCAGTTTTCACTCAGTAGAAAGTTTAATAGTGTATAGCAGAGACCTCTAAGAAAGCAAGATTTTCAGTTTTTGTGCACTAAACAGTCTTGCCACAAGCTGCTGCAGCAGTGACATCTCACAGCTTAGTTCAGTCAGTTTGGCTCGAGGACAGACAGTGTAAGTCAGATACTGGTTATATTCAGTGTTCTTACCTTTAAATTGCTGCTGTGTCACTCAAGAATTCTTGTTTCTTGCACATAGTCTTTGTTCTCACAACACAAGACTTTTTTCCAGCTGTGAAGTAGAGCTGAGCTAAAAATACTAATGCATAAAAATAATTGCAGTGGTCACCTATGTCAGGTGTCTGGGAATAAAATGTTTTGTGTGTTCATAGACAAGTAGAGAGGTGTTGGTATGTAAATATGCCATACATTTTAATAATTGCATGTTTCCCTGCACCAAAAATGGCAAAACTAATATAGCCTTAAAAAGAATTGCTTTTCTGAAAGAAGACACCTTTGTAATGCTCACTGTATTACAGTTACTTACAACCATTTCTATACTAAAACAAAAATTCCTGTAGTTAAAAATTACATCTGCAAAGTTGATTGAAAAATTCAAATCCTGAGTCGTAAATATCATGTTACTTCCTTCATGTTGTGCCAGGGATGGCAATATTTCAAGATGGACAAAGCTGTTCATAAGCATAGAGTTAATCTGTTTCTTTGCCAGAATATTGCAGTTTTAAAATTTTGCTGCATTTCACTTTTTTACACATTTCATACTTGCTGTAATCTTTCTTAAAAAAACAGAAAAAAATATTTTTAATATTTGATTGCAAAATTCTAAAGAAAATGGCAGAAGAAATAGCTAAAATAACTAACGTATTACACAAAAAATTGACTCAGTTTTATTTATAAATCCTGTGATACATATTAATATGTGAACATATTAAGTACAATTGAAGTAAAAATAAATAAAAGTAACTATCTTGTATAAACAGTAAAAAAAAAATCAAACTTAGGATATTTATGTATTTCTGCTAAAAGCCAAATATGGTCATGGCACAAAAGTAAATTGCCTCTTGAATTTAATCTAATTGTTTTCCTTCAGGTTGTTTTTTCTTCATGATCTATCTTTCATATCTCAGTTCCAAAATTCTATATAATGTTTATAAGTCATTAAAGTAATCTGCTTGTCTATTTCTTGTGTCATAGAAGCTTGTATTTTAGAAAGCTGAAAAGGACTCATCTATCCCTTTCTCACTTTCTCTTTTTCTTTTCTTTTAATTATTCCTTAAACTACATTGTACAGCTGAATTAACTTCCACTTTATCTGTGAATATACTTGCCCTTTGATTCCCTCCTGAGTTCTGTTCAGTTACTTAAGCCATGGTTCATGTCCCTTCACAGAGAAGGTGTTCATGAACTTATTTATCAGTCACTGTGAAGTTCAGCCTTCTCTGTTGCATGTAGCATAAATGCCAGTCCATCAAAAGGTTAGCTTTTGCTCCCTGGAGAGAGATTTGAGGGGACAGTTTGATATCACTGAAATCTAAATTAACTAGAGTCTCAAAATGTGTTTTATCTGGTTTTGGGGAGTTTAATCTGTAGCTTTTTTTTTTTTTACATGATACTCTTACACCCTAGTTATTTTGTGTAGATTTTTCTCTAGACAATATGAAGGAAAGCTAATAGTAATTCTTGTTTATTTTTTTTGTCTTGTGTTCTTTAATGTATTGCCAGCACATGTTGCACTTTAATCTTACCTTTTTTACTCAACAAATATTTCAGTCTGTAGCTATATTGAAAAGCTGTCATTATCACTTATTTCTGCTCCAAAATTATATTTGATTTGTATCTTCCCATTTTTAGTGTAATCAATTATAGACTTTTAACAATATTTTTATAAAAGATGTCTTGTTTTCATGTTGTTCTGTCTTGATGTGTTTGTATGATTGGATTCTCCAGTGTCTCTTCATATGAGAAAGGTCATACCAAAATATTTATCCTTTCTGAGGTATTCTGGTTACAATTTATCAAGCTAGTTATGCATTATGACTGACAAAAATAAAGTCTTGATTTTTTTTCAGGAGTCCAGTCTTTGAATTTGCTCACTTTTTATATGCATGCCTATATGTCCCCTGAATGTTGTCTTACACAGTTCTGTTATGATGCAAGTATTAACCAACTTGGGTTGTACTTCACAGTCACAGTGTGAGTATAGACTGGTCTCCTGTCAGTTTAAAAAAAACCAAACCTGCTTTCCGAATAAAACATTTGGAATGTTATTTCAGTCTGGTCTTCAGTGTGGATGAATAAGCTTTTAGTTAGGAAGTCTTCAAAACAGGAGGATGATGTAGTAATTTCCTGTTTGGCGTATTATGATTTATGTTAAGGGTCACGCAGTGCTAGAATGTAGTTTAGCTGTAAGTTGTTTTTAAATAGAAATAATTGCATTAGATTTGTTTAGAAGTTAATTTATATTTTAGAAAGTCATTGGCAGAATTGTAGCTGAGTTTCTCAGGAAAAGTCATAATGCAGAAGCATTTAGTTTTACATCTATATGGAAAACAAGCTGATAACTCTTAACAGACATTTTTTTCTTTGGTTGAAAGGATAGAAATGAAGCTTCACATTTTTTCAAAATTGTTGTGTGGTCTGTGGTTTCACATTAGATAACTTTAAGGGCATCTCAGTAGTAGAAGTGTGTACTTCTTGGACTTAGTTCTGAGTGTGCATGGCCTGCAATGTATATTAGTGAAGAACAGTCAGTGGAGGTACCACACGGGCAGTTCCCCCGCCTCTTCCACTTCTACCAACATTGCAGAGGGCAACTGCATCCTACAGTGAGCAGCGAGAAACTGATCAATGCTTGCATATCCAAGAAAATATTACAAGAAGCTAGAGAAAACATGTTTTCTAATGCTAAGATCTGAAACATTCTAATTAGTAATTCTTTAATAACACTGACATTTCCTGTGATCACCAAAAGAAAATTCTGAACATGGGTCAATTTTCTGAAAGAACATTTACACATCTTCTCTATGAAAAGACTTTTATAAAAACTTAAATTCTTTCTGAGTAAAATAAAATAACTAGAAAGTATCTTGGAATATTTCACCTTTCTCTTCTTCTGACCAGAGAGAGGGAATTTCTACAGTTTCACTTCAGCCTTCTGTTCTTTCATGTCCTGCATAGTACCCTCCAGGTCTCTGATAACCTTGGCAGAAGACCTTAGAGAAAACCACTGTTGGTTGTATTCTCCACAGTGTTAATTAATCTCTCCACTTCCATTTTCCTTTTCTGAGATCTCCTCGCTCCTTGTGCTCAGTGAGGAACAACTTTGCTATACTTTTGTGTGATTTCAGTAACAGGAATCCTCTCCTTCTCCATCGTCCTCTAGGCTTTTCAGGAGTGATAAGGATTTTCTTTGCACATGGAATATGTCTGATACAGATAAAAAGAAACGTAATAAAGTTAGACATTGAAAACTCCAACAAAACAGCAAAACCATGTTGGGCATGAGTAATCTTTAAGTAATGGTTCAAGTATAGTTGATCATTCTTTGTGGCTGGGAATCGTAACAGATGTCAAGGTTTGTCCTAGCCCCCACCCCACTCACTAAAATCGTTTGAAATCTATTGTTGGAAGAATTCCTGATTTTACTTCCATCTTCTGGGGATTTGAGAAATGCCTGAAGATTGCAATGTAGTTTTGGTCATTTTACTATTGCAGTAAAAATCCAGTAGTATTGTAGTAAATCCAGATAGGATTTGGATCTGCTAGTTGGAATTATTCATAATTCAGAAAATTAGAACATAAAATAAGGATAGTCTCTTTTGCCACAAGACAGGTTTTCAGAATTCTAATAAATACTTTGCCAGCTGCAGTAGAAGTCCATTGCATGATGAAATTACTGCACATATGCAGCATGTCAATATCCATATTCATGCATGTGATATAAAGTTGATCCAATGAAGCTTGAATATCTTCAAACTTTGAGATAACTACAGTTGGCATTTGTGTGTTTAATCACAGGATGTGAGTGACAAGAGGAATGCTCTAATATCTCAAGAATTTTCTTTAACAGTATTTCAATTATCTGTATTTTCTGTTTGTTTAAATTGTTAGAGTATTGCAGTATTGCTTAGTCCTTAGTTACTTAAAAAACCCAATTAATTTACTGAGCAGATTACATATTATTTTTGAGAGTTTCCATTAATCAAACTTTGGCCCTTATTTTAACTGGTCATTCAAACTTTTCCCCATTAAATTTTTTGTGGAGCTTTTCTTAAATATCAGAAAACAATACCCCAGATTCAGTAACAAGTCTGTATAATAATGGTTGGTGGAGGGAGGAGGAGAAGTAAGAGAGTGACACATTGCAGGTTTACAAAAGATGAGGATGCTTGGAGAAAAGCAGACAGTAATTTACTTTGGTATAAAATTGTGGCCATGTTAGTAAAGTTTCAAGAGTTTTGAATGGGAGACAAAAATGCTACGTCATCTTGGATTGATTTATGTGATAGGAACGTGGACAAAAGTAGAAGGGGTTGTTTTTAGCATCTGTAGTTGATTTGGTTATGATTACTGAGTAACTGAGAAATTGAAATTCAGTTTGGCTAATTTTTGGTCTTTGCATATTTTTTACTTGGGTTAGTCACAAAGAAATTGAACACATATGTAATTGTATGGGCTTGATGCATTCAGACAAAGATCTATTTTGATATGTATTGCCTGGTTTGGTTTTGGAGGGTTTTGGTTTGTTTCCATTTGGTTTTTTGGGGTTTTGTTTGGGTTGGGGTTTTTTTTAAACTAAATTATACCATCTTGGTATCAATAAAGAAAGAAGAAAATATAAGAGGGGCTTTTATCCCTTCCCCTCCACCCCCCCACTCTTTGTTACTTACAGTCCTGCCATTCTTACAAAATAGAAGAAACAAGTTTGGTAACTTTATAAATAACAAAGTTAGGGAGGTAAAAAGCATAAATTTCTGTGTCAACACCTAATAATATCACTCACCTCAGGGAAGGAAACACGATGGCTTTTTCCTTTTGCCAAAATGATTCACCATCCTCTGTTGTATCATAATTTTCTCCCTGCACAGTAAATACACATGGAAAGCGTTGATTTGACTTGGACAAATCTACAAGGCAAAATTTTTGGCAGTAGAAGAAAGTATTGTATGTTTCTAAATTACCTAATCAAGTAGATATTTCATTTTTTAAACACTTGTCAGGTTTTTGTTTTGACTTTTTTTAATAAGGACACTGATTCTTCAAGATTAGAGACCCTGTGTTTTCTACAGGGAGAACAAATATTTGATCTGTTGTGGTTTGGCATAAGAAAACAACATTGTTCATTAAATATATTTACTTTATTCCCATATATTTTGTCTAGACTTATGATGTATTATTTAAGAGTTTTTTGAAATCTCTGAAATATAAGGTTCTAAGCACCCTGGTGAGATATCAACTGAAAAAGTCTGGAGGAAGTCAGCAAAAATCCTCTAAAATAAACAATAATAGTATGTAGCTGCTCATCTAACTGAAAGACTAGTCAGAACACTGCTTTAAAAATTGGCTGTTTTTAACATTTTGCATGTCAGAGGGGAAGGATAGATGTGTATGTTTCAGCATCCAAATGCATATAAATAGTATGCAGCCTTGTGGTTCAGACTGATGTTCACAGCTGTGATGTCTTTGTCCTACAAATGAGCTACTGATTTTGTAGGAAAAGAGGCAGTTGTTGTGAGGTAGAACAGGCTCAGTTTTGGTTTTGTTGCATTTTGTAAACAAAGTAGCTTCATGGCTCATTAGCACTCATATTGAATGTATCCAAAGAAAACTCATCATCACCTAACCTCATTTTGGTGTTTCAGCATACACTTCCCTGTCAATCCACATTGACCAAATATTGCTGATTTTTAAAAATTTTTATAGCTGCTTGGTATGCACTATAGGTGCTTCTAAAGGAAAAGATTAAACTGGCATGTGTGATTTATTTGTTGAAAACTGGCCAGGACCCTTTGTTGGTTCATGTTACCTCTGCCATAGATCTTTTTGTTTGCCTTAGCTTCATTTCTGGATTCTTATATTTCCATTACTCAATCTTGTCTTACCAGGAAAAACTGGAAACTCATGTACTAGGCAACCAAAATACTTTAATGCATGGTCTTATCCTTTATAGGGCAATGTAGATGATTTAAATTGCTTGGTACTACACTCAAGGTGGCTTGTATTGATTGGACCAACACTGACCTTCCTGCTTTGTACTGTCTCACTTATTTATGGTATAGTACAAAGGCTGTAATGTTGATTTATGAAAAAAGTGGAAGCATCTCATCAAGATTTTATGTTTAGACAACTAAATTGTCAAATTATTTTGATATTTAAACAGAGGCTTTGCCTAGCTCATCAATGTTAAAATACATTATCTGCAGCACTGACCACTTTTACCATCTTTCTGAAATGATACAGCATGAACACTGTTTCATTTGGTCACTTCCACTGTAAAAGTATTGAGGCACTGAAAGTTAATGGATTTGCAGTCAAACGGCAATAGTGTATTACTTTGCTCTTTTTTACTTTTTTATTTCTCTTTAGGGTCTGGGATTTGGAAGGAAATGAGAAGGCCCATTTTGTTTTACGTTCTCCTGGAATGAGTGTTTGCTGGCATCCTGAGGAGGCTTTTAAGGTCGTGGTTTTCAGCTTCTCACCCTCATCACCTTTAAAAAAACAGGAAGCGGCACTTACCTAAACTATGAATCTTTGATGCTGTATAACAGGGAAGATTGGGGAGCTAGTGTACACTGTAACTCGATATTGGTTGGATCTGCTAATGTGAAGTGACTGTAAATTAATTCTCGTTACCATTCTTGTCATTTTACCCTCAGTCCCTTACTTCTCCCAGCAGAAATATTCCTTCTTTATTACATACATCAGTTGTTGTTGATAACTGTTCTGCTGATTGCATATTACAGTTAGCAGAGAAAAGCTCGGGTTTTTCCCAGTTATGGCAACACAGTTCACCAATAACACAGACTCTTACAGAGCATGCCAAGCTTTGAAAAGGATCTGTTTGAAGTTAGCAAGGAATTTTTTTGTTGTTGTTCTTGCTTGCAGTGTATGAAATAGGTTCTGAAAAATCAAATCAATAGACTGTGATTTTATACTTATCTGTATATTGTACTGGGGAGGATTAATCCGCTGATATATACCCAAATACTCAGCTTTGTTAATGATCTAGTCCTTGCTGTCTTGGAATTATTATTCCTGTTGTGCCTATCAATAACTGCCTTAAGCAGCTACAAATAGTTGTTCAGGTTACCACAAAAACACATACTTAAGAAAAGCAGTCAAATAAGATATCAAAGCAGTTACATAGCAATAGGGAAGAAGGATCTCTGTTCTCATCACATTTCCACCAATACCAATATCTGTCTTGACTAAGAAGACTAAGAAAACTGTTGATCCCAGGGGAATCACAGCTGAATGTGTTAGTTGCTGTTTGTTACTGGGCAACTTGTTAGCACAACAACATTGCTAGATTTGCCTAAAAATATTGCAGTAGTACACTGCTCTTAGATATTATTAGCATGTCTTCTCTTTTACCATTATCAGAGATAGGCACAGAATTTATTTTTTTAAGAAAAGCCCCTTCAAAAAGCTCATAAAACTTGACAGACTTATTGGTTGCTGAAAAGCTTATTGCAGGTCAAAATGCTTATTGCACCATGTCCTTTAATTTGCAGAAAAGCATGTTTTGGTGACAGTTCTGTTTTTCCAAACTAACTTGGATGTTATCAGAGTAGTGGCTTTTTATGCTTCTTTGCCTTTCTTAATTATAGTTCATGACTATCTGAGAACTGTTTCTCCTCTTGGAGAAAAATCTCATTTCATCACCTGGGCATTGGAACAGGTTGCCTTGAGTTGTGGATGCTCACTCCTTGAAGTGTTCAAGGACAGGTTGGATGGAGCCCAAAGCAACCTGGTCTGCTGGAACGTGTCCATGTCCATGGCAGGTTGATTGGACCTGGATGATCTTTAAGATCTCTTCCAACCCAAAACTTCCATGGTTCTATGATTTAATCAGGAAGTTCTTTCTACAATACTGAATAAATAACTTCTTGAGTGTATTACTTTAATGGAAAAATTTAGATAAAATCTGTTGTAAACTGTTACAGGATGAAGTAAGAAATGTTATATAAAATCAGTAACTCTGAATCCAGATACTACAGTTTCACTGAGTAATACTTTGCTTAGAATCATAGAATCATTTGGGTTGGAAAAGACATCTAAGATCATCGAGTCCAGCCTTTGACCAAACACCACCCTATCAACTAAACTACATCACTAAGGGCCAGGTCCAGCCATTTATTGAACACCTCCAGGTATGGTGACTCCACCACTTCCTGGTCAGCCCATCCCAGTGCTTGACAACCCTTTCTCTTTTACAGCACTATGTCTGTCAGTCAGTTCTTTGTACTCAGAACAGGAACTTTTTAATTTGAAAATAATAACTTTTTGCTTTAAAATTTTAAAAGCACAGTGTATTGGTGGTTAAGAACGGGTGTTTCTAACCACCAGAATTATATACCGAGATACCTATACATACAGAGAGATAAAATAATGTAGTCATTATGTATAACTATGTAACAGTAGTAGAGGTTAAAGTGCTTTTTATTTATTGGTGGAAGAGCATCCAGGAGAATGCTTTCTGGTACAAAGTGAAAATTTTTATCTGTTTTAAAATTATTAATATTTGCTTGAATGTATTCTAGGTTTGCTATAGAGTAGAAAAGGTATTTTCATTGCATGCTAAGTTTACCATGTTCTATTACTTGCTCTTAACAGCTGATGGTAGCAGAGAAGAATGGAACGATACGATTCTATGACCTAATTACACAGCAGGCCATTCTCTCCCTAGAGTGTGAACAAACACCACTGATGTCAGCAGACTGGTGTTTAAAAAACACTCTTAAAATTGGAGCAGTTGCTGGAAGTGATTGGCTGATCTGGGATATCACTCGCTCCAGGTATTTTTATACCCATGAGAGAGGTTTCTTTTTTCTCTTCTTAATTAATACATGAGGAGATGAAGCTATTTGGCTAATATAACATGTCAGTCACAGAATCACAAAATGGATAAGGTTGGAAGGGACCACAGTAGTCATCTGGTCCAACCTCCCTGCTCAAGCAGGGTCATCCCAGAGTACATGGCACAGAACTGCATCTAGACAGGTCTTGTATATCTTCAGTGAGGAGACTCCAAAACCTCTCTGGGCAATTTGTTCCAGTGCTCAGTCACCTGCACAGCAAAAATTTTTTCTTATTCAGGTAGAACTTCCCATGCATCAGTTCCTGCCCATTATCTCTTGTCCTATTGCGTGACACCACTGACAGGAGCCTGGCTCCATCCTCTTGACACCCTGCCTTCAGATACTGACAGACATTCATGAGGTCCCCTTTCACTTGTCTCTTCTTGATGCTGAGCAGGCCCAGTTCTCTCAGCCTTTCCTCAAAAGAGAGATGCTCCAGTCCCTTAACCATCTTTGTAGCCCAAATGCACTATATAGTATAAACTATTCAGTAAATAAATGAACAATTATCAGGAATTAGGATATCAATACAGACCGTTCCCTGGTATTCTTTATTTCATCTTTATCTATCAATATTTATCTGTTAAAAATAGCATTCTCTGTCTTTTTGTCCATTTGAGACAGAATCTCACTACTCTTTACCTCTCACTCCAAGTTGTATATGTTTGTTAAAATTTCATTCTAAATCGTAAATAGATAGTTATTGATTCATAATAAGCCAGTTAACTACTTTAGTTTTCTTACTCCAAACTGAGGTATAAGCTGCGGGAACACTCTGGTTTTCCCTCAGCTGCTTCACAGAGAGTAGACAATGTGTCCCCTTCAGTGTTTAAATGATGCATGCTTTTGGTACTTGTAGTATGAGCTGTAGTTTTTGCAGAACAGTTTTTTTACCCTGGATGTCTGTTTTAGTTATCCACAGGATAAGCGACCCGTCCATGTTGATCGAGCCAGGTTGTTCAGGTACAAGTGTTGTCTCTGTTCTGTGGGTTTTGTCTGTATAAATCTCTGTATATGCAAGCAGTTCTGGGTTCCAGTTTCCAGGTTCAGGAACCTGGTCTCAGTTAAGTCATTTTTAGGGGAACTTGGTCTATAAACTTTAGCTTATAGACCCACATTTAGTATATACTTGTACCATTCCCATGATTTTTTTCTGTTTTACAAGGATATGTGTGTGGGGCTGTGGGTGGTGAATCATTTACAAGCCATTTCACTAAATTTATTTCTCTGCTGTTAGTACAGTATCTGACATCTTCACACAGTCACAAGAGAGAAAACTCCAATTTGTGTGCACCATAGATGATATGATGAGTATTTGAAAAGTACCTTCATTTTATTCATAGGTGGTCCCGAGTGAATGAAAATCTGTTTGCAACCACTGGATATCCAGGAAAGACAACTACTCAACTGCTGGTTCATCATTTAGGACATCCCCAGGTAAATTTTTGAGTTCAACTTCTGACTGGAGTCTCATATGTTCTCCTCAGTTCAGGCTCATATATACTAAAAAGCTACAATTAAAAACTAGAGCAAACCAACCAGAAATGCTGCTCAGTGTATCTATTTTACTTTGGTTTATGACATCCATATTAAGGGGAAAAAAATGCAGCACACTTAGCCTGCTATTTTAAAAGCTGCTTGATCTATATGTTTTAGTTTGCTTTGCCTTATCAGTGCCAAGGGGAAGAAAAGAACTTTTAGCCTCTTAGTTAATAAATTTGTGTCAGTATTTCTAATTCTAAGGAGGCTAAAAATAGCCAGTTGTGTATTTTACTTATTTGAACTAATTTTATTTTAAAATATTAATGAAAATGCAAACCATAGGAAATACTGTGGTTTTGCTGAAGTCAGTGTACATTTGTACTACTTAGAGTAAAAATATTATCTCAAACATATTAGTTGTGAGTACACTGAAATAACAGAATGTTTTGCTGTATGTTACTTAAATGTGGTAAGTAGCTACTGGAACTAAGCAGAGAATCAGATTTTTCAGTTAAATGTCTGTTATATTTTAATTGTATTTGTTAAGGAGCACTTAATCTATACTGTTTATTTGTCTTTGCAACTTGGTATGTGTGGTATAGAAATCATTTATAAGGAAAGCTGTATTGATATTTCTCTATCTCTGTTTGTTTTTTAAAGCCCATTCTTACTGGAACTGCAGCTGTAGGGTCTGGTTTGACATGGCACAGAACTCTTCCATTATGTGCAGTCGGAGGAGATCACAAAATTTTCTTCTGGGTAACTGAAATGTAAAATAAGCATTTGCCTTTAAGATCAAACTTTACAGCATAATGCGTTTTCTAGTAAAATGAAGACATTTACTCTTTGTAATGGTATTTATTCACTTGGAGAACATAAGAAAGGAAGAAGTAAGATATGAATCATTTGTGTTTGATTTTTAGCTTGCAAGTACAAGAGCTTTTGTAAAATCGGTTATCATACATCTGATACTTGGTTATTTCTCTTAAAATAAAATGCACTTTTTTAACATGGTGTTTGGTGTGAAATTATTTTTTTAAGAGATTTTATGTCCAGCAATCTTGAGTCTGGCAATCTCACTAACACAGCTCAAATACTCTGAAATTGTCAAGAGTACCTACAGAAGGAACACCTGTCTCTATATTATCTTTCCCAACCATCATTATCTTATAAGAACAAAAAAAAAGCAGTAATGTACTGTCATAAAATGTTGTCCCTGAACGTTTTTGAATAAACTATTTACCACTAACGGTGAAGAAGCTAATGGTAAAATCAGAATGATAATCTGAAGGAGTATTACTTCTCTTAAGATGACAGACGGATTTACTTCAAGCATGTCAAACGGCATGGTGCGTTTTTTTTCTGTTTACAGCCTTTTTACTTCCAGCCTTTACAGGAAAATCAAAGACATTCTGCTTTCTGGAAGCATGTTTTTCCTGTCCTTTCCATACAAGACCCAGAAATTAAGTAAAAGACGAGTAATAAAACAGAGATAGCTCCTGTCTTCAGTATCTTTTTTGCATGCTTTTGCAAGTGAAGGGATATCAAAATGTTCAGCTAGTGTAACAGCTTCTTATAGCATTGTAGCCATCCTTATTAGCAGTAAAGATTTTAAAATATTCTGTTGTTTGTTCCTATTTATGCAGGACACATAAAACCAATTCAGAAATAGGACCACAACAAGTGAGACTACAGTCCCCTTTTAAAACATAAGACCATACTCCTCATCATTCCTTATCCTTGAGAACTTTTGCTTTCCAACTGCCACTGAAATTTACCTAAAAGATAAATACAAAATTCCTTATAAGTTCCAGTATTCATTGGTGTGTGCTTTACTGTAAAATAAACATGCTGGAGGATGTTTCAAAATAACAGTGCTTTGGTTATCTTGTATACTTAGTTTGACCAGAGATTGCAAGCTGAATAGGAAGTTTAATTCACTTGTAGACACAGATAAAAATCTTTGTGAGTCTGGGAAGAAGGATTGGCCTTTGGCACTGCTGTCCTTTTGGTGTGTAGTGAAATTGAAACAAATGTGGTGTTTTTCTGTCTGCTCTCAGAACAAAGTTTTACATAGCTCCTGGCTATGCAGAATATCACATGCTATACTCAGTACCCATATTGACAAGGGCAGTTTGCATTAGGTATGTGCAGGTGCACTCTGACTGAGACTTCTTTAAAATTGCTTAAGACTCAATAGGGCAAAGGGCAGAAAGTCTTTTGTTCTCTGGTTAATTCAGAAGCCAGGATTCTTGCTTTTTATACTGCTTTTAAGGACTACTTAAAACTGTTTACCAAGAGATGATCTTGCCAAGTTCCAGGCTCTTCATTTTACACTGGAAAAAAGTAATATGGATATAAAAAACCCCCAAACAAGCAGCTAATGTGTTTAGCATGTTCCCCATGTTCTTCCATACAGAACAAAATAATTAGTTAATCCTCTGATGTTGCCTTATCACAGTACTTGGAAAACTGAAACTTGAAGAGCCGTTTTAAGAGAGCTCAAAACCATTTATTATTTAGTTTTCTTTTTTTTAAATAAACCTACATAACACCTAACATTTGTATTTCTCAGTCTATTTAACTGTCAGGGGTTGATAATTCTCTGAACTCTGCAATATTTGCACATATTCTGACATCCTGACGTTATTGAGATAAAGAGGTTTTTCAGCTTAAATTCAGTCGAGAGAAAAATCATTGACACAATATCAATTTCATAGAGAAAACTTTACTAGAATACCCTTTGTAAACATGGATTTAGGAGACTCCATGGGAAACCAAGCAAATGTTAATCCACACTGACCTTTTCAGCTGTTCATTGGACCACCTTATTAAAAACAACTATTGCCTCTTGTGGAGGATCTGGAAATTTTTTTGGATCAGCTTTTTGTTTCTGTTTACCTTGTCTCTCAGTTGTATAGCTGTTTGAGTTCTGGGCTGATTCTAACTGAGTGTTGTGTCCTGGGCCCTGTAACAGGGTATAAGCACACGGGATGCATACTAATCTTGTCAGCTACAGTGGCAATTGTCAGTTTTTCTCAGCTTGTGCAGTTTTGTTTTGCAGCTGACTAGAGGCTCTGATTTTGTGCAATATAAAATATATGTAGCAGATCAGTTTCAATGCTTTGAAACCCATGTTCTTGTCTTTACTTTTCGTATACCTTAATCATAAGACAAATATTTTTTACTAATGATGAAGACAGAGCTTTGATCAGTTTTCTATACACACAGCTTTTGCACTCCACATTAGGTTCACCATCCTGAAACTTCACATCTTCAAAATACTAATGTTCAACCAAACTTTGTTTCAGTAACTCTTAGACAGTCTTTAACCCTTCCTTCACTGAAAGGTGGAGCTATATGACAGGGCCTTTAAATGCCTGCATATATATGAACACATACATACGGTATAACCTCCCAGCAGTTATGCATTGTACAGTATTTATTCCTTAATGTGACCTTTATCATCCAGTATGGACGCTGGTACAAAATACATTTTCAAATTGTACACACTATAAATTTGGATGTTATCACTCATTTTTTTATATATCCTTTCACTGGGAGTTCAGTCATTTATAGTTACAGTTGAACAGTCTAGATCAATTAAAACTTATTTAAGAGGTTTTAAAAAATTTGGATCATTTTCCTCTGTTCTCTGTTTTTCACTTCTCATACCCTGCACTTCCTAACTCCAGCTGAGAGAAAAAGTGCTATGTTGCACTTTTTTATTTAGTCTTTTTGGCTAAATTAAAAGCAGGAAGTACTAGAAAGTTCACAGAAGAGCATATTCTTATGAGATTTCTTATCCAATTTTACAAAGACATTGAGATAAGATCTGACTATGCGTTTACGTTATTAATTTTCTGTGCCACTGCCTGGAAAACTTGTACTACAGACACTTTATGATAGATTAATTCTTCTTGAATATAATTTAGTGTGGGTTTTAAGGTAATTAAGGTGGCAAGATAATTCACTTAAATAATTTAAACAAACAGCTCCTTTGCCTAACACAAATCTGCACAACTCCTAAAAGCTAGGCACTGAAAGCTAAACCCACTGAACTTTGTAGATGAACCCACTGTCCTTCCTTTGGAAGGGTGAAAAATTGCCAACAACATATCAGTGCTCCAAAGCATAGTATGAATCACAAGTTGTTCAATAATTCAAGCAGGATGGACAAAAAACTTTGCTGTACTATCTTAGTAAGAGAGTAATAATGATGTGCATATGACAACAGGTTAGTAATAAATATATTGTGAAAGTAATAAAGCCAAAGAAACACTGCTTCAGGAGATGAGGATTTTGTGTAAATCTGAGTAACAGAACTAAGTGCTCTATGTACAGCCACCATTGATTCTGTATATGGATGTTGCAGAATGCTTAACACGCTGTAATAATTTGGAAGTAAATGGAGAATTTTGGCCCAGGCATTAGAACTCAGAACTCAAGTGTTCAGTTTGACATCCCATCCCTTTTCTAAGGATAGATTTTTTTTCAATTATTTCTGGCTAGCATGAGAATGAATTCTGAGAGTCAATGACAGTTTTCATGAAATAACCCAATAAATGCTATTTCCCTATACTGTTTGAGTTGGGTTTACTTGCAGATGCAAGTGTGTATAATGTTCTATCTGGAGCCACATCTCTGGTAATTTAAAGGTCATTTCTCATCTTTCATTCATAGTTATTCAGCTTGGGGGATAGATGCATGTTCTGTATGCAGTTGCCATTCCTGCCTCTCCATAGAGGCAACATGTCCTCAGATGTTTAATAATTTGCTTTTTGATAGTTTTGATCCCAATCAGCAGTCTGGCCATTTCCCAGAGAACAAATGTCTTAAAAGACATGTAGGAGATGCAAAAATCAGATTATTTAATATTATACGAGATATGGTTAAGTATACTTTTTACTCAGCTCACAATCTGTTGTATGTAACTGTGTATAACTGTAGACATCACATTCAAAATTTTATTAGCATAGACAAATTGGCAGCACCAGGAGTTCAGGTCCCGCTCCTCAGCTTTCACTGTGCCTATCACTTTCAGCCAGTAGAGCTCAATCCAGCACTATATACAATATCAGATGTGTGTCCAACAAAGAACTACTTCTGTCGCTTTTCTCCTGAAACGTCCCGGATGAAGTTGCATGAGGTAGCAGAGTTATCTGTACTTTTGCTACCAAAGTCTTACTCCGTAACCCTGTTACCAGTCTGTGGTGTTCAACAAAGACTTCAGCTGATTTGATTCAATTCATGACCCAAGCAGCACGCAGACCCTCTAACACTTGTGCTGTGCCAAGGTAGCGACTGGAGCAGCCTTAAGGGAAGGATCACCACGTGCTATAACAGACAAATGGTAAAATGGGCACACGTAGCCATTAGCAAAGGGGGGAGAGAGAGGAGAGAAACCCTTGCTGATGATGCAACCCATTGGGACCCCACTTCTAAATGGCCTGATCAGTCCTTTGAAACTATTGTAGGGAAAAAGAGTACAAGTAAGGTAAAAAAAAAAAAAAGAAAATTATTTTCCAGTTAGGGAACTTTTCCAGAGGAACATCTTTAGACCTGTGGCGTGGTTTCCCTGGAGCCTGGTACCCCTGAGGTTCCCTGGCTGAAACAGAGACCCCCCCACCCACGGCCTGGGCCCGAGGATGAGCTGCAAGCAGCGAAGGTACCGCCGAACAAAACAAACGCCGGCCATGCCTGCGCTTACCATACCCCCTTTTTCCTTTTCCATAACCATCAAGGCACAGGAGTCACTTATAACATGATTACTGCCACGCTTTTGCCTTTTTCACAGAACTCCAAGGTCATCCAGCGCTCCTCATTTTTATTCCCCGCATTCAAAGCGTGGCCCTTCCCCACTCAAATTACGCAGACGAGCAACAAGAGTAGTTTCTTCACTGGCTTCCCTCAGTATTTCTTTCACGTTTTGACCGCGGGGGACGACACTCTACCTCCCCAAACAGCGCTACCCGGGGGCCACGTCCCGAGGCTGTGGCGGCCCTCAGGGCCGTGCCCGGCACAGCCCGGGGGACAGCGCCCTGTTTACCAGCCCCGGGGAGCAGCCGGGCCGCCCCGGCTCCCGCCCGGCACTGCGCTTCCCAGGGCGGCCTGCGCTTCCCAGGGCGGCCTGCGCTTCCCAGGAGGAGCCGCGCCGGGGTCGGCCGCGGGCGCGGGAGGCGGAGCGCGGGGTTCGCTTCCGGGCCGGGCGTTCCGGGCCGCGCGGAGCGGCTGCGGGGGCCGCCGCGCCCGGCCCGCGGGGATGGACGAGGACGGGCTGCCCATCGTGGGCTCGGGCATTGACCTCACCAAGGTACGGGCTGCAGTCGCCCGGGGCCCCGCGGCGGTGGCGCTGGCCCTGGTGGCTGGGCGAGCCCCCCGGCCCGGGGGCGAGCGGAGCGCCCTGAGGGCGCAGCGGGCACGGGCGGGCTCCTGCCCTCGGCCGTGTCTGCAGCACCGCAGGGTTCGCCCTCTCCGCCGGCGCTTCCTGGCTTTATATTCAAAGGCCGAGCTGTTTCCGTCACGGGTCTGTGAGGCAAACCCCGTGCGAGGCTGGTTGTTCGCGCCTTGTAATGATGCGAGTGCGGAGCGTGAAGACGGGGCAGCTCCAAGCGCCCCAGCGGCCCTTCCACCCCCTGGGCCGCGCCACAGGTTTCTGCTAACACTGTTCGACTGGTTTTGGAGCCGCGGAGGTGGACTTCAGCAAACCCTGCACAGGCTGAGCACTTGAGATGGTAGCAACAAAAGTCTCACAAAAAAACTCGGGACGTTTTAAGACAGCGTAGTGTATGTAATTCACTCTGCTCACAAGCTGATGTTCAGTGGAGCTGAAGCTTGGCTGCAGATATTTGCCCTTTTAAATCTTTCACTTCAACCAGTGACAATTTCGTAGGCAGCTTTCCTCTGTGAAGGTTAAGACTTTAAAACAATTGTCCAAGGTAATTAACCCTGAGGTGCTCTAATTTTATACATAAACTTTTTTGTGAAAGTTCCTGATTCCAGTCTTCTGTAATGATTTAAATAAAAACTGACATTGTTAGCACGAGACTTTTTTTTGAAAAACTTAAGAGTCTACCTTTCCATCTGAAAAGTGAGCATTGGATCTCACTTGAAGGGTAATTTTTGATAATTTTTAGATAGTCTGGGCTTGCAAGAAACAGTATGGGTAGCCACCAAATACTGAGGCAGTGACATCACCATACTTCATTTTTGGTTATGGTGTTGGTTTTACTGAGTATTAATATGGATGACCAAGTTTACCTTTCCTTCTTAAAATTCAGAAGGAAAGATTCTAATTTCCTCACAGTTTTTAAAAAAGGTTAATACAGATTTTTAGGAAGTTTCCTAACTTCATCTAAAGGCATTTTCCTAATTAAGATGAGTCCTTCATTTACGTGGGTCTTGTTGCCTTTTTTGTATATCCTGGAAATTGTCAACTGTCATGTTAGTAGATTTTTAGTGACAGAGGATTTGTATGAATGCATGTATATGTATATGTGTATTAAATAATGGTTTGTATATGCACATATATCATAGCAAGCACACTTAAGACAGATTTCCAAAATAATTTCTTCTAAAACATTGACATTTTTAAACAGACATTTGAATCCAAATCTGAAAATTGACATAGATGTGAAACCTAATTTTCATATATTTTTTTCAATTCAGGTTCCTGCTATTCAGCAGAAAAGAACTGTAGCATTTCTAAACCAGTTTGTGGTTCATACAGTGCAGTTTCTCAACCGCTTTTCTACAGTTTGTGAAGAGGTAGGTTTATTAATTTCCCAACTGTCAATTTATACAATTAAAAAATTATAGACATGAGAACCATTAATTTAAATATTTTTGTTGCAGTAACACTGGTAGCTTAAAAGAAAATATTTAGTCTGCTTTCTATTCAAGGTCTCCCTTGAATAAGTGCTTAAGACAGATTTTTTCCCCAAGGAATCCACATGAACTGCTGATTATGCCATGTTCAATCCTGTTTGCTTAAACTTTTGCATTTGGCAATCTTTGAACTTTTTGATACATGAAATTTGTTATGAGCAGCTTCATCTGTAGCTATTGTCTTGTTAGAGAAGAAGGATCTCATATCCCTCCAGTGCATCAGATCTTAATTTCAGATTTTACCACCTTTAATTTAAAAGGGTGATACTCTGAGCTCTGAATGTAAATAATTTTGATGTAGAAAAACTGATGTAGAATAAATAAAATTGAAGTAGAAAAACCCACATTTTTGAGAAGTGGTTAATATAGAACATGAAGCCCCTTAACTTCAATTTGCTTCAAAAAAAGTGAAAAATTAAAATCTTTAGGGTTAGTAAGTTTTTGTGCTGAGTTTAGATTAAGTAGAAATATACCAGACAGACAAGACTAGAATTGTCCACTGAACAGGACAAAGAGAGCTTCCTCCCTTTTAGAAAGGGTGTTTTCTAATGTGGCTTTGAGCTTAACCTTTTTGTCTTTAGTGGGTTTTTTGTAACTTTTCATTAGTTTGTTCAACAAAGACTTGTATACAGCTCTAGCCAGCTGGGCTAGGGCAGCTGTCAAATCCAATTACACTAAGCCATGTAATCTGAGAAATTCTGGTATTTGTTAGTAAAGTTTAGAGCCAGACCCATGACAAGTATAAGATTTGGCTGCCAAATCAATATATATGGTGCTTCAGGAGAGAAAAAGTAATTTTTTCTAGGTTTTTGAACTCCTTGTAACTTAACCTGATGATGCTATTGTCAGTTGCCCAAAACTCAGTTGTCACACTATCTCAATATTACTCTTACATAGGCACTATGGTAATCAGAACACAGATATTTAAAGCCATCTTGAGCGCACAGCAGGGCTCTGAAGTCTACCTAATAAAACAGTTATTAGCTAACCTAAAGAGACTAAATAGTTGCTTTATAAACTCCTTAAAAAGTTTTTTGTATGTATGAAGTACAGAAGTGTTTTTAATGTGAAAGGCTGTGGTATAAGTCAACAGAAGCCAAGAAATTCAAAATTAGGGCTGACACCATCCTTAACTCTAAGTTTCTTGGCTCTTGTCTAGTCAAATAGACCCATAAAGTTACGTAATTGCCTTCTGTACATCTTTCCTCCCCCTTACCCAGCTACATGTAGGGCACATAGTTCCTTCCAATAGGAACTAACTCCTCTTCATGAACAAAGGACCATCTGTAAACAAGTCAGTGCACTATCCAAAAAGACTAACTCCTGTCAGTCTCCTTCTACTTTTTCTAGCATATTGGCAGCACTGTCTTTTTCTTAGGGTGTTAAAGTTCTGCCTCAGAGCCAGGCAGAATCTTGCCAACGTGCCAGAAAGCTGTCAGAGTGGTACATATCTGCCAGCCAGTGTGCTAGCCAACTTCACTTGGACAAGTCTGGTGGAGTATGGTAATGATTAGTTAAAAGACTGACAGATCTTATAGAGTAATTTAGAAAAACTTAAGTTGTATTTTAAAAAAAAAGGTGTCAAAATTTGATTGAGGTGCACTTGGAGCCTGTAAAGTGTCTGGTTAGTTCTGATTCATTGTGCATTTTGACTCTATAGGGCTTTGAATTACCTGCTGTATTTATCAGATTTTCTCTTTGTATTTGCTCTGTTACATATGCACACATCACATCTTTTTATCTTCCCCATTTGAAAAAAGCTTTGAAAAAAGATCTTTTGGTAACTGCAAGAGTACAATATGTCTGCCATTATTCTCGAGTTCCCCGAAGGAATTCCCTATTTACTTTGGCTTTTTTTTGTAAATAGTCTGTCTTCATATCTGTCAGTCATTATTTGGGAAAACTAACTGCAGAGTAAAATTATTTAAAATTTGAACCACTGTAGCTACTGTACTAAAAAGGGTTGTCATTGCTCCATTTATTTCATAATGTGATCATCTCATTTATACTCTACTCTGCCTTCAGCAGGTAGAAGTCAAAAGTGATTTCTTCTAGCTAGATGCAAACTGTTTTATATGTACCAATGCCATGGGGAATGTTTTCAAATCCTAATTGTTTTCTGTTTTAGAAACTGTCAGCACTCTCCCTCCGTATCCAACAAATTGAAATAACACTCAATATTCTGGATGCAAAGGTTTGTATGTATACAAACTTTGTCTTCTACAGTGACAGCCTCCTAGACTACATGAACTAGCTTCCTTTTCGTAGTATGAATTGAGCAAATAGGTTTTTGTAATGTTTTGAAGGAGCTAATACAAAATCCTGACATCAGAAATTCTCTTTTTGCATGCCTTGCAACTTATACTGTGTAACATTTGAACATATAGTTGACACGGAAGAAAGGAACCAACAGCACATAGTGGAAACGTTGAGTTTGTCTCTGCTGAGCATATGGAACAGTAAAGGAGCATTTGGATCTTGAAAAGGCAACTGAACCTTACTTGTGTTGATTTTATTGCAATATTTGTTTTTAAGAAAATAGGCGTTTTTCAGTATTCTGATGTGCAACCTGTGTTGCGGGGTTGCAGTACAAAATTGCATTTGCCATGCAAACTCTAATAAAGAAATTTTTGCTCCTATTGTGAAATGAAATTATCTTTGTATGGACTGTAAGGATTTCAACTAATATAAGTAACTAGATAGAAGCCTTATAAGTCTTTTGATATTGAAATGGGATCTGAAGTGGGTCTAAGCTACTGCAATGCGTCTGATGTATCTTCTTCAGCTGAAATGACTATGGTTATTTTTGCAGAATTCTTTATAATCATGTTAAATAGAATTTCCTTCAGAAAGATTTGTGGTGTGTTTAATATTCACTCTTAGCATTCCCTTAAAAAAGAGTGAAAGATGTAGAAAATTGAAAAATTTGTAGCCAGTCATCCGTCTGTTAGATGATAGAGCTGTTCCTGTTATGATTTCTTTCACTGTAGAGGGAGTAGCAGAGATGGCATGGCTCTTGTGTTGTTGGTAAGTGCAGTAACAAAATGCTGGGAAGGTGTGGAAGCCTTTCCTGCTCTGTGACCCTGTGTTAACAGCGAAAACTCCAAGGGAGTTTTTTGGGGATTTTATTATAGAAGCCACCTGAATAGAAAGATTTCAGGGATTTTTTTCCCAATCAAAACAGCAAAATTAGTGATAAAGAGTTACACTTTTACTAATGTAAAACCTATCTTAGCAGTATGTGGTAAGCAGCATGCTGCAGATTTTATTGTACCCATAGACTTGTGATGTGCTCACTGCTTATTTGATGATGTTTTGTGCATTCAGTTATCCTCTATTCCTGGCCTAGAAGATGTCAAATTTGAAGTGTCCAGTGCAAATACAAATAGTGTTACAAATGGTCCTGCAGCACAAGCTACTACGGATCAACAGACAGTTGTATCACCTCCATCTGGAGTAAGTAATGAAGCATAACTAACACATTGAAGGAATATGCCTCTCCTTGTTAAGTTTTTAATGTCATTTGAAATAGATGGAAAAAGCAAGATGGAAGCGAGCCATCAACTGTAAAGATCTAAAACTAAGATTTTCACTAATGACACTTTTAACGAGCGACTTAAAGCAAAAAGGGTATATTCTTTGTTGACTGTGTGACTTAAATAATTAGAGCTAACTCAAATCTGATGGTAAATTCCTCCTTCCTCTTCTTCAGTCACACTAAAATGTGAATGTGAATTACATCAGTGGACCTGGAAAGTCATGAATTGAACTAACAGTTCAAATGCTATATGAATGAGTTTGTGCATTCATACGTCTTGGAAATCTCTGATGCTATGAGTGTAGATCAGAATAATCTTGATGAAGGGGAGTTGCACTTTACCTTAAGTATCAAGTTTCATGAATTGAAATCTCGCAATGTGCCTGGTCTGTACACCTACCCATTAAAGGTTATTTTCTTCATATACAGCAGAACAACGTACATGAAGAAGGATTACAGAAAACAGAGATAGTAACAGAAAATGTCACAACTGTGGCCAAGGATCCAAGATACGCCAGATATCTCAAAATGGTACAAGTGGTAAGTCAGTTCTCATGTCATTCTTTGGCTACTGTTTTATTTTTAGGTGGAACATCACACACAGCTCTAAGTGAACATTAAATGTCTGAAAACATACATTGCAATGACAATCTGTAAGATAGGATAACATCGCTATTTCTAGCACATCTTCTCTAATAAATGAATTAATGTCATATATTCCTCAGACAGCTCCTGGCAAGATCTTTCTACAAAATTCTTCTGATATACTTGTGAGCTGAAAGTGTGAAATGTGTAAATGCAAAGTGATATTAGCTGAAGTCAGAAGATGCCACAGAAAGTGTAGTTACTCTGGCAGAACTGGAGTCATTCCCTACATCCAGACATGATTACAAGTTTGTTTTTGCTGTAGGGTACAACGTACAGCTTTGCTAGTATAGTCCAGAACAGGATTACTTGGTGTTTCTGTGGGGGCTAAAACAGAGATACAAGGATTGCTTCACTATGTGGTTCCACTTGAGTTCATTGTTATTCATGATGCAGCTTTTGTTTACCACTTCATCTGTGGTCTGTTCTACAGACAAATAGGAAAGAAATAAATGTAATCTCAGTATTTACATGAGTGAAAGCTAATGAAGGAATGAAAAGATGAATGGGAGACTATTCATGGCATTTTTAAGAGCCCTTTTTCTCACATCCACAAAATGAAAAATTAGATTGGAAACAAAATAACCTGTCTTTATTTTCAGTTTGTCAGTGGAAATTTTCTTCTATAATATATAGTATAATTCTGGAAAGTATGACTGTGTCATAGTATTAGTGAAGTGTTAAAGTTAGTTTCACAATTTCACTCAGAGAAATTATTACAATTGGTGTGCTTGGTCCTTTGGAAGATGTTCCAGACCTTGTTTTTCACTTGAATCACAAATTGGCACTTTATGGGTAGGTTATTACAAACCATTTGGAAAACCTAGCAGTGGGATAGTAGCAGAGAGTAGAACACTGTGCTAGTGTGTTGATTTAATGCCAGACTTCAAAGTGGATTTGAAAGTGCTGGATGGTCTAATTACTTGGATTTTTTTTTTTTTTTGTGACTGCTAGAGGAGTGAGATCTCACTTTCCACATTTCTCCTTTGTACTGGCAGTTCCTGGTGACTCCTGTGCCAGTTGTAAACAGTGTGGTAGGAAAGTCAAACTAACATGCTACAAATTAATGTGTGTTTTTGTATTTTCCAAACTTGTCTTCTCCTCAGGTCAAGTATTTCAATTAGTGCCCTTTATTTGCCCAAATAAAGTTTCTAGCTGAAGATTTGTTTGAACTGATGATTTATTTATTACTCACAATATTTGTAGTATATAAGAATTAGAACCATTCTGCACGAAAGCTACATCTTCTGTGAAATAGCAACAAACTGATTTTGATGGAGTGCATTTGAGCATAGTAACTTCTCACTCTTTAAAATATACAACAATAGTATTCAAGCAGATCTTTAAAAAGCGGTATCATATTTGCCACAGTAGATGTTCAGAATGCTTCTATTGACAGTGTGACAGGAACAGTCTGCAATTTCAGATAAACTCATGTTTAAAGAAAAGTCCTACTTGATTCTGAACACCAAAAATGACAGTATAGATGCCAGGACACTGACTGGCCTGATAACGGACTGATCCTTGCTCTAAAGGACTGAAATAACAACCAAACGTGGAAAGTGCACTGGTCTTCAGGAATTCCGAGCTCTGATGGGACGCGGCCTTTATGTGCACTGTGAAAAACTAAAACCTATATTACAACAAGATTGCTACTTGCACTGTGTCTTCTCCAGGACCTGCACGCTTCCTGAGCTGCAGGACTAGTCTTGGAGTAGGGCTGGATTGCACTGTTGAGTATTTAGTGACTTGGATTATTTTAAATCTTAACTAGACAGAGGCAAATTCAATGGAAACTTAGTACTGGCTTCTAGGCTAGAAAAGTACACGTGTGCCATTTCAGTGGACCTGTATGCTCAGTGTGGCTACTCTCTAGACCTAAAGTAGTTTTCTGTTTCATTTTAGTAAGATTTAGGGTCACAGCAGTATTAGAATCTATTTTTCCAGACTAAAACTTATAAAAGCATGAAAGATAAAGTAATTATAATGCACTAATTGTATTATAAACAGATATAGGTACAATCTTAATTGTTTTCCTTCAGGAAGAAAGTCCACTGTTAAAAGGGTATTTCAATTAAACTTTGGATTGGTTTTGTGAATCTGTGATATGTGAGGGTACTGGGAGGCTTTTTTCTTGCAGATTTTGATGCACACAATGTTGGAATAAAACACTGCTCCACATATGAACATAAAAGCAACCCGTTCTTAGAATTTTCTATACTAAGTTCCCTTTTACTGAAAACAAAGGCAAATTTTGCTTTGCCTGATCTGACTCAATTTTGTTTTCACTTGGTTTAAGTTGATGCATTAACATTTCATCAGTGATTTCTGAGATGGGGAAAAGTGTCCTAAGAGAAGTCAAGCAAGGGGAAAAGCATTAGTACAAGACAGTGTATAGACTCACAGTCCCTGGTGACTGTAGCTATACTATAAGATGTGAATTTTTAAACTGTAATGAAATTTTCAAATGACTATTCAAAATATTCACCTCCATATTGTGCATTAGTCATGAAGTGCTGAGAAGTTCTTTATTTCAGTCTATTTCCTTGCAACTCCTTTCTCAGCTTTTTGGAGCATATGCCTGCTGAATTGCTAAAACCATGTACTTGTCTGTGTGCTATTGCAGAATGTTCATGCACAAGTCTTGATTGTGATCCTTACTGTTAACTACACAAGGAAATCACAGTAAGCAGCTACCTTCGTGCTCATTTTGCCAGGTTAGCTACTGGAACTCATACCACATGTTTCTCCAGAACATTAGTTACGGCTGCCCTTTATTTTATTGGTATTTTACTTACTTTTTGACAAAAGATACTTGTTCTTTGCAAACAGAGTCCTACACTACTTTTCATTTAGCTTGTGAGGCCTCTCCTGACTTTCCTAGAACACCGCTAGTTTTGTCCCTTTCAAATCAGAGGTTGTATCCTCCTTTTCCACTCCGCCCACTCTCCCCCCCATATCCTATATTGGCATGGAGTGATCCAGACGGTATTTCTGATGGTTTCCAACAGGAGATGGCAAAGCTACAAGTTGCCTTTGAGCAACTCAAGTGGAAACATAGGAGCAGTTTGTTGGAATGTATCTCGTAAGATCAAGTGGGTCTTGGGTAGGTGATCCCAGATGAGGGGATGTTTAGGTGTTGATGAATAAAATAGAGTGCAGAAGCTGTGGAAGGACTTGCAGTGAAAGGAAGAATTTTTTTTGACACGTACATAGTTGGCTGAAATCTGTCCACAAGTCATAGAAGATTTAAGCCTGACTGCACAAGCATTTGTATTCAGAGAAGTCACTTTTAAATTGTGCTCATGTCCTGCTTGCCTTTTTCTGCATGCTTTTTAGACTTTTCCAGTTTTTAGCACTGCCTTAAGGTATCCTTCTGGAGTGGTAGCAGATGCACTTTCCTTGTTTTCCTCTCTCTCGGGTGTACCTTCAGCATGTCCAAATCTTCTTTTTCTTCCTAGCACAACTGTTCTCTGCTGTCTTGTGCTACTTTGCGCTTTGTTCACAACCTTATCCATACAGATAACTTCAGCTTCCTGGTTTTGTCAGCATGAATGGCAAATGTATGTATCCAGTCTTGATTTCTCCCTGCAACTTTCTCTAGATGTTTTGCCATAAATATAGATTAAAAGGACCTTTAATCTCAATCGTTCCTTGCTTCTAGGTTTGTACTGATGGCAACTGAGATTATCGTGCCATGCTCTTGTTTCACAAGTGACATGCATAAATTTGCATGAGAGTGTGGCTTAAATGAACCTGTGTAATTTAGTTCTGTTTGTGTCCAGTAGTTTCTTATTATTCTTCCTCCTGCTACACAGGGTGTTCCTGTAATGGCAATACGAAACAAAATGATTTCTGAGGGGCTAAATCCAGATCTTCTCGAGTAAGTAATTTGTAACTTTCGGTCTGGCTGGTGTGCAACCATGTGTTTAAAAAACTTCAAAAAAAGTGCGCTTAGGAAAGCTTGTTCAAGATGTCATGAGTCTAAATTACCAGCATTAAAGCAGGTTTTGAAGTCTTCCATGAAAGATTTTTTTAGCATTTTATGGGTCTGAAGGGGTCTATCAGTACCAAAGGAGAAGAGATGCAATCTCAAGTACGAGCTATCTTTTCAGCCTTGTCTAGTCCAAGGCCTGTCCCAGGATGTACAGAGACTGGAATGTACATGGGTCAGTACTGTACCCTCCCAAACAGCAAGTTGCAGGACTTTACCGTTCAGACTTAAGAGGAAGTAAATACACTTCTTCCAAGCCAAGCAGAGGTGGTGTGATTCAAGGAAAAGGATATAGCAATGACAAGGGAGCATTTGACGATGTGTATTTAGCGATGAGGAATCAAATAAAATGTCAGTAGCCATTTGCACTGCACGGTTTACAGTATGAAGTTTTTCCCAGATACTTGCTTTCAGCACTTCAATAACAAAATGTCATAATTATAGAGTAATAAGAAAAAATCTCAGTTTTATTTTGCCAAATTAATGAGGGATAGCACAGTTATTTCCAGGTTCCCTCAGTAGATGGAGTGTACACCTTGACAGTGTAAATTGAAGTCAGCAGTTTGAAATTTTGACTGTTGATTGAGTTAACCCAATGTGAAGACTACTAAGAATATATACTAATTTACAAAGCTTCTTGTTGTAATGGCCATAAACATTAATTTTGGGATTATTTTACATTTGGCATTTAATTTAGTTTTACTGTATTATTTCACTGAATTTGTTAAACTGATGAAAGTATTAACTGTCATTCTTACACTATAGTTACCAAACTGTTTGAAGCACTTTTGCATCCTCTTCAGAAACTATCAATGTATTAGAAAGTTCATTTCTCCTTTCCAGTGAAGTCTTTTTGCATTTTGTAAAGGCTTATTCTGAAACTAGCAACTTTTTTAATAAAACAAACCTGAAATATCATCGTATGCTGAATCAGTTTATCTCCCAGCTACTTCCTGGTGTCTGAATAAAGAACACAAAAGGGTTATCAAACTTGGTTTTTCTATATGTGTGTTCAGTGTGTTGTATTTTTCACTCTGCATTTCAAGTTCATACCTTTCTGTAAATGCTGCTATTTCTTCATGTTTGGATGGATTTTTATAGTAGATAAAAGAAAAGGTAATGGGTTAAAATTTCAAAAGCTGTTTTTTAAAAAAGTATCTGCTTTTGGATTGTCTCTGGTTTAGGTTAAGACAGAAACATTACTGTGTCTTGAGGCTCACAGAATATGGTTGAGATTTGGTCGCAAAGTCCATCTTTAGAGATTCTGTGCCACAATAATGCTTAGTCAGATTTTCTTTAAAATGTTATGGGTTTGAAAACTGGTTAAAGAACACTAATTATTTGGCAAGGTGCATCATGCAGAATATTTTAAGGAGTCAGGGGTGACCATTTTTTCAATTTTTTTTGCTTTCTTGCCTCGATATTATAGACTTCTTTTTGAATGTGCTTCTTGCCATTCACATCACATTTCTTGGGTCTTCAGATTCCTTAGGCCTGCTCAGTCAGTCACAGAGAAAATTAGGGAAGTGTACACAGTGCTGTGGGCTCAGTCGATTACTGCAGACTCCCCCAGCTACTTGCCAGTGACTGAGCATGGGCTTTTTGTGGCTGTAGATATGCTAGTTCTAACAATGTGGAGTTGTTTCTACTCTCTTCTCCTTTCTCAGCTTTTTGGAGCACTTGGTAACTGCCTATTCTATCAAGCTCCCAATTTATTTATTTTTACCTTCTGTTTCATCCCTTCCTTTCTTGCCTGCCTTCAATTCCAGAAGAGTTTGTCCTCCTCTCACAAACTAAAGGAATTCAGCGCCATCTTCCTCTTCTCATTAGACAAGAGTTTTGTACTGTTCTCTCCAGATCACGTCTTTGCACAGCTCTTCTGTTTTGTCATTACCATGGCAACAAGGAATAATATTGTGAAGTGGTATTTGCATGAGAAAGCAAATGCTTTCTTAATTTGTTTTAGAGGTGTGCAGGGGGGAGGGAGAAGGCTCTTTTACAGTTCTTTAACACACTTCTCATCTTTGCACCCAAAATGTTTACAAACACTTTAAAAGTACCTTACTTCACAACAGGGAAATTATAGTAAACAGAACTAAAATTGGAAAAGAAATTCTGTACCTCCAAGATCAATAAGAACAGGATGAATAATACAGTTATCAGCTTAGTTTAAAATGTAATATTTTATCCAAGAGATGTTAACTGGCATACAGGTAGCTAGTTTCTCTGAATATCATTCTTTCCCAGGTATAATTATGTGTATATATTCTACCTTGTTTTCAGAATTTATCAGACTCAGTCTTGCTTGTATGTCAGACTCATTACATATACATAGGAGGGAGACTCCAGGGACAGCCGCCATCTTCAAGCAGTAGTGTTAGTTACTCTTTAGATGGATTTCTTCTCTCTCCTTCATTTCCAGTAGATTCCCCAAGCAAATGTTTTGCCATGATGTTAAGAACCATCTTAAATATTCCCTTTAAAACTAAATACAAGAGCTCTGATCATTTGTAGTCCATAAAAACTTGCATGTCAAATTTAACCCAATGTTCTAGCCAAATTCCACTGTGAGTAATTCTTTTTTACTTCTCTAAATTATCCCTGCAGTTTTAGTTGGATACAATATTGTTCATTTCCTGTCTTATTTTTTCATGTACTATTTACACTGCTCAATGGTGTACAGAATGTTCCTTTCAGCCCTAGAACCTCTGAAAATTGAAAAAAAATTAATCATTATCGCCTGCTTTCAACTCTTTCTGCAAGTGTTTGCCACTTCTTAGTAATCTGTCATTACTTCAAATAACCTCAAAGGTGTGCATTCAGACTGATGTCTACAAAGTTTTGATGTCCAGTGAGTTATAGTTTCTAGTGTTTATCTTTCAGTTGTAGGTGAAGCAATACCACTAAGGTGTGAGTTTGTGAACCATAAACAGTTAATGTGTGAAATGTTGTGCATGCAGTTGTAGTGAAAGAACATTAGCTTTAAATACTAAGTTGCTTGTGTTCTCAGCTGAATTTGCAACAGAGAATGTTTTTGTTGCCTGCAGGACCCCAGATGCCCCTGTGCCTGCCTGGGGAGATGATGGCAAAGCAGAAGACAGTTCTGATAGTGAATCTTCCTTTAGTGACTGAAGAGACTGATTTTGGAAATCCCTGTTAAGTGCTCATGTGTCTGGAGCTTTAGCAGACAATGGTTTTGTGTGGGTCACATGCGTGACATGATTTATCTGACAGCGTTTTTGAGAACTCAGATCCTCCGTGTTCTCCTCTGGAAAGTTTGAAGAGGCAGCATGTTTCAACCTGAACCTTTCCACCATGAAAATGAATCATGATATCCTTGCAGTTTTTGTGCTTCATCATTTTGAATTCATTTCTGATTCTTCTAAAATGACTTCGTAGAATTCTAAGAATTCCAACCTCTAAACCTCCAGGTCTCTAAAACTGCATTCTGGTCATTGTCAGATTTTCTTTGTAACACATTTAACCTAAGTTGCCTTCTTTCTGTCCCATAACTTACAGGCAAAGGAACTTCTAAAAATGAAATTGTTGCATCGATGAACTGTACTTTTTTTCCCAATATACTATATCTGCAATGACACAACAAGAATTACATGTAAGTCAGCTATCTTACAGTGATTGCAAACTAGTGATATCTCTTTTGAGAGAAAGTGCAGTACAAGTGAAAAAAATATTAAAACCCAATTTGAATTCTCAAAGCATATCCTGCTATTTGATACCACCTTGGAGTCTGTACAAAGTTGTAAAGGAACTCCTGCTTTGTAGAAGAGTAGTTATATCAAATTCAGGTTGCAGTGTTGTAGAAAGCTACAGACATTGCAAGATTGGTTTGAAAATGATACTGTGAAAAAAGCAAGGGACTGAAAGATTATTAATGGAATACCAGATTCTCACTACTTGTTCACTGTCATGTGGGCTTGTTGAAACCACTTTCTGACTGCTCTTGGGCTTATTTGAAAGAAGCTGTGGCTGAGCAGTTTGCATAGGATGAGGAATCACCTCCAGGTGGTGCCTTTGCTGATAATTTCAGCAAAGAATGTAAAATTCAGTTTGTATAATGATAAAACTGCCTTGCCGCCTCTTGAGGTATGCATTGGGGAACGATATAAAGAAATGCACCTAAAGTCTCACTGACCCTGAAGACTGCCCTCCAAGTTATTGTCCTCTGTGAGTCAAAAATGACATTTCGTTAGAGAATCTTCTTTAATATATAATTTGTCCCACGTGAAATTCTTCACAATCTGTTTGATTGCCCCAGATTATTGTGGTTATACCAGAATGCTGTGCGCCAGGCAGTCATTAATTTTCTGGTATTTCACATTCTTTTGAGACCAAGAAAAGACCGAAACAGAAACTTCAAGTCTGTAAGTTTGTTAGCCATATGACTGAGTCAATACCTTCTCTCGTAGATATTTATGCCACTTCAGTAGATTAGCTGCGTTTCTTTCCTGTAACTTAAGCATGGCTCCCATTTGAGCCTAGCAGACACACTTATGCTCTCCATAACCTGTAAATCAGTAATGCCTGAACGCCTACAAAAGCACTAGAGAATATCCAGAGATGCTGTTTAAGTGATGGGTTAATTATTATTGAACACTTAAACAAAAATATTCAATAGTTAACACTTGGTAAAAGTCATCAAATATTAACATATTAGCAATAAGTATTTCAAAAGTAAATGTGTTAATATTATTTCAGAAAGTATATATTGAAACACTCGTGACTTTTTAAAATCTATATTTAAAAACTCGTTTAAGCAGCTTGTATAATTAAAGCTATACTTTGTAAACCAAAGTTGTGGTTCTATTTTATTCCTATGTGTTGTTCTAAACTAGATCATGAAAATCCTTCTGAAGTCTCTGCAATTCATGTTTCTCCAAAACTAATTATGCTGAGGCTATATCAACCTGCTAGCCTAAGGGGTGAGTTTTGAAAATTGGAGTTTGGAGTTTAACCTAGCTCATGGTGGCACTCTTAACTAGAGGAGAACTGAGCATCCCATAGGCACTTTTCTAACAAACATTTAAGGAAGAGTGAAATTATTGAGAACTGTCCGATATTTTCAAACTGATAGGAACGTTTATAAGGAAGTAGCATGATTTAGAGAGTTGAGACATAGTAGTTGATTATTTTTCTAAATAAACAGAAAAGGTTACCAAAAGACATTTACGGAGGTACAGCTTCCGTTGTTTAACATTCTGAAGAAACTCTTTGTGTAAAATAATTTTAGCGTGAAAAAAAAAATCAATTGTCTTTTACACCACTGCAGATGTACCTTTATGTGGAACGAAAAAGAAAGCCTCTAGCCTACAGTCACTTGTTAAAATAAGGGATAATTAATCAGTAATTATATATGTCACAAAATAACAATTTCATTAGTAGGCATGATGAATTTAACTGCTTAAGACTTGCAGGTTTTTTTCAGGGTAGATGTTTACTTTGGACTAGTACAACCTTGGTAGACTTGCAGAAACATTGACAAAAATGTTGCCACTTTATCTCCTCTCTCAGTTGAGTGGTGCCACACTGCACAGAAAAAATCCAAATGTCTAAATTGTGAGGAACCAGAGGAAGAAAAAAGATAAAACCTTTCCTTTTTATGTTCAGTGTGTAAGTAGCCATTGTGCTTCCACTACCTTCAGAACCTCTGACCACATTTAGCTTTTTTGTTCCTGCCAGTGTCATCTGCTAAACACATCCCTTTACTCTTAAGTTGTAGCCAAATACAATCTGAGATGTTTCATCTTGGGACACATGCTGACACAAGGAGCTGTTAAATATGGGAAGGTTGGTTTGAGAATTAATTATGTCAGCTCTGCCAGTCCTCCTTGATCTACAGCAGTTTTCTGGTGAGATGGTGCTAACCCAGAAAGCTGGAAAGTCCTTAACCACAACCTAAATACTATAAGCAGAGAATATTCCAACTTGTTCATTATTTGACATCTGTTTTGGAATAGAAGATGGAGGGAGTATTTCAACTTGGCTGCACAGCAATCAGATATATGTAATACTTTCAAGGGAAGAAGTCCCTTTTTAAGAGACTTTTGTTCTTAAAAGCTTCTAACAGCAAGGGACTTTTAAAAGTTGCAGCACACATTAAGAGATGTCAGTAATACACATTTAATATACCCAGATTTTGCATGGATTTAAAATCATCATCTGGGGCAATATTGCAATTTGTAGGCATGAAAACTACTGCAGTGTGTAGCTGGAATAGCTGTTGAATGCTTCTGTTAATAGTAATTGTGTACTATTAGTAAATTATATATTCACTGTTTAAACAAACTTTTTTATCCCATCACCGTACTGCTCATTTTGCGGGTGAACAGGAGTGCAGAATGCATAAAGATCAGTTTCTTAAAGGCATTGCAGGCAGCATAAGATGCCCTTAGACTAGATGCATATCTGTATTTGTGTAAGTGAAACCTCAAAAAACTGTCAAAGGCAAAACCAACATCTGGACATGATAATAACTTTATAGTGAAGTCCTGGTTTAGCACTTGTAATCATTAATTTGTTCCCTCTCAACTCCTCTGTTCAGCTACATTTGAAAAGAAAATTGGTGGTTCTTTTTCCAAGCTGAGTCTCTTCCCCTCTCTTGTTTTTCTTTCCAGTGTGTGTTATTTACACCAGTGAGTAAGTCTATAGTTTGACATTCTGTGAAAAAAAAAATTATAACAAGCTATAGCCTGTACTTGGAAAAGGAGAACATCACTAAAATCAGAACTTTGAGTTACGTGTGATCAGGTCAGTTTTGCTTTCCATAGTGTTACGTAAGAAGAAAGTTAAGTTCATGGTAGGCTTAATCCTTCTGGAAATCCAGTTTTCTCTCTGAAAAGCAGATATGAGGTAACAGTCTTACAATGGATTTGTCTGCAAAATGGGGTGTGTGTTTACCTACTTTTCAAAAAATCTGACATCCTGTTTGAGATACCTGCAGGTCAAATGCCTGCACTGGGGTCCAAAGTGTTGCTCTCCTGATACTTTGTATGGTGGTGCCTCCGTTCAGGCCACGTTACAGGCAAACCAGGAACTGCCACTTTAGCTGGGGCCTGTGGCTTGCTTCATTTCGCAGTTCTGTCTCTGGTAAAAATCAGTACTGAGTGCTTTAAGGGAAGATGTGAGGAGCACTGCAGTGTTCCAGGAGCCCCTTTTCCTGCCACCAAAAATTCACTCCAGCTGTGAGCAGAGATTGATGTTCAGTGCTAAATTACAAGTTTGTTAGTGCTTCCAAAAATATTTGCGTTAATTTGGGAAGCTGTGGATATTCCTGCTTTATATTTGACTCTCTAACTTTGCTAATACAATATTGTTTTAAGGGAGTTTCATGGACTAGTTCATTATGAGGGAAACCAAGCAGAAAATTAAAATAATATATCCCGTGCCATATAAAAAATGAGTGACAGAAACAAGCTTAGCAAAGGATGTGTCTCCACATATACACATTCTGAAGAAACAAGTTTAAATGGCCATAAATTGAAATGCAGGTCACTGGGTGAGGACAGGTGTAGCACAAAGCACTCAGTTTTATTTGCATTTTAAAAAAAAAATAAGGCAGGGTCTTCACCTTAAACTAGTGGATTATTTTCTCACTCAGTGTATTTCCCATTTTCAGGTTGATGGGTCAAAAGGAAAATTCTGAACAAACATTCACTTTGCAGACAGTTGGTTTTCTTTGATTCAGACTTGAAAACTGGTGCCCCATCCCTGATGGAGTGAAACGGTAAATAATAGTATTCTCTAATATAGGTAATACATTTTTTGCTTCTCAAGCTCTTGTATGTTCTAGTATACTTACAGTAGAAATTATTGCTTCTATCCTGGTCTGTAGAATCAGAAGTTGTAGTAAAGTGAATGCTAAGCTTGGGACCAGTCTTGTACTGGAAAGAGTGTGTATCTGAGTGCTAAAAATACAGGGCAGAAGGATCTCAAGTAATTTTTTACGTTTATATTAACAGTTCTTTTTATAGGTGATTAGCGTCAACTGTTTAATAAACCTTATACTTTAAGTCATTTGCAGTGGTGAGAACTTGAGTACACTAGAATTAACAAACTGTGAAGGATTGGACAGAGGAAAAAAAATTGTATGGTCCATTTTAAATAACTCTCCTAAGAATTGCGGTTATTCTTTTTGCTTTCAAACAAATGATCTCTAGCGTTCAGTTGACTCCATGCTCCCAACAGATTCCATAATCCTGGTGTGATTTCTTATAGCACAGTTTGCACCATTTTCCCAGGGCATGGAGAATGTTCTTCCCCGGTGAGAACTAAACTGTTCACAATGAACGTCTTGCAGTGTTGATTTCTCTTAACTGCTTCCCAACAGCTTTTTGAAAAGGAGTACTTTTGCATGTTAGATGATACTTTGATCTTCTGGATCCAGTTCACCTACTTTTAAAGTAGATCAGAAGTAGGGAGGGGAATGAGCGGAGAAAATGAGTTGTCTTTTTCTCAGTTGTTTCATCATTTGCTTTTTCCTCAGGGGACAGCCAGTATTTTTGTAAAAATTCATAATGCCTTATCATGTGTTTGATGTGGTTTAGGGAACTGATCTCAAAAGCTTGCCTGCCTGCATAAAAGCATATGTCAAGAAAATAATTTCAAAACAGCTGAATAAATTTAAAATATCATGGGTGGGAGTTTATTAGTATTTTTCTAAGTGTAACTTCTCCTTGCCTCTGATTTGGCTTTTGTATTTGCCGCCTCCTCTGTAGTAAATGTGAGGCTTTGTTACTGTTCTTCCAGCCTCCTGGCATCTTTGCTCTCCAAACATTGTTGAACTGACCTATTACCATAGTTAAAAACAAGCTCTCTTTTGAGCTTGTCCATTTTATAGGATGCTTCTGTGATGGCTTCTGCATATTTTAATAAAGTGTTTCAGCCTGCTTTACTATGGAAAAACCATGACTTTATACATGTGTCTGTCCTTAGATTCCTTCAACTTTCTGAACTTATTGGCTAGTTTCAGTCATGTTCAGGCAGTGGGGAGAGCAGGACATCTCAAAGATTGGGGTCCTTACAGATTTGATGAAAATAAACAACTAATTTAAAAGGAGAGATAATGTAACAGCATTTGAGCTGAAGCATCCCTAGCTGAAGCCATTTTAGACCTCAAGTGGTCCATGCCAGAAGGAGATGCTACCCAGTACCATTCATGCTTTTCCTCTAAGGTTAAGCCCCATCATCAGTCAGAAGCTTTTAGAGCTCTCTGGTCATAGCCCTAACTCAGCTTTAGGACTGTCACCTGGATTTTCTTCTTTCAAGTTGTGTGTCAGTCAGCAGAACAGCACAACACTGATACATTGCCAGTGAGATTATAACCCGTGGCAACTGGTCTGACCAGCAGATAGAATCTGAGGTGCAGTAAACAGGGTTTCAGTTGCCTCCCATAGCTTTTCATGAACATAAGGCTGTGGTCTGTAGCCCTGCTGTAGGAAATATACACATATAGCTTGCATCTTAGAAATCAAAGCCAGTCAGGCACATGCTCGAGCTGCCTAAGAAATTAAATTCTGTTCATTTCCCTGAACTTCTTGCTCTGAGTATTCAGTTACCAGAAAACATTTCAAAATGTGACCAGCTTGGATCAAGAGAGGTGCCATGCTTTTGTGGTGACTGAAGCTTTGGCAGAGAGGACAGGAACAATAGAACGGTTCTCTTTGGGAATTATTTATATTGTGCTTACAAGTGGACCACGCTGTGCTGGTGTTGTGTAAGGCAGTCCTCAGGAAATCAGGTGGGAGTACAAACTTTCCTTCTGCCGTATAAACAGAGTGGGTTGCATAAGTGAACTTGTCTTTCTCCTGTTCTGGATGGTTTTTTCCATTTCAATTATTGTGTCTATATCGTCATACATATCAGCACACCCTGCACTAGCTGTTTTTTCCAGGACCTGTCTCTCCTGGGCATCCATCCTTTTGCTCCATTACATGCTGTTACTCTCCACAGGATGTCCAGGCATTGCAATGAGCCTCAGCCACCAGCAGCACCAAATGCAGCTACCCATCCTCAGGCCCCAGCTGGCTGCTCCTCCATGTGTTGCTAATCTTACCTCTCCCAGGGACTGAATTGCTCAATCTCGCCCAAGTGTTTGACACTGGATTCTTTCATCAGATGCCTTTGCTAGGACAGTGTGATAAGTAATGGACACGCTGTCAGTAGGGGGAGTTGCCAGATGATATGCAGTGGGGGCACTGCTGACCCAAAAACTTGACTTCAGGAGCCATGAGCCCCACCTTCCCCTGAAAAAGCTTCCTTTTTCCATTTTGAAAAGAGGTTACGATTGTTGTGTGTGTGTCTGTTAGCTTTAATGTGTCTCTGTTGGGCATCTAAACTACCATTTTATTCACACACTGAGCACACAGTCAAGCTATAGCCACAATTAATGTCACACAATCAGTTCAGGTAGCAGTCAGGCTACTTTGAATGCCATACTTTGGCCATTTTTCAGTATGTATCCTTGTTGTGTGAGCCTCCTTATCACACAGGAGTCACCTCCCAAGAGTAAAGTCTTGCCATAAGAGAGAAACTTAGGATCAGCCGTCATTTTGCTCATCTGTCCTCAGTTTTGTATCTCAGTTGTAAGCAATTGTCCACCAATGCATTTTGTGTCCTTTCTCCAATAACACATGAACCTCAGCTTAGCTGGAAGATAGACAGCATTTGTGATTTTATGTTTGCATAGCAAATTCACTTTAGTGCCAATCTTCACTTAATTGATTTTTTCTCTAGTGTACATATGAAAACACAGTGAACAGGGGAGAAAAAAACATTTGTTGATGCTTAACTTCATCATGGACAGAATCTTCATCCTTGGGTTTTGAAAGTTTTTATTATATAAGCTCTTTTACATCACAAAAAAAATGCATACATACATACACATTCTCACATAGACACTCCTAACTTCCCAATATGTTTATATTTTCAGTTACAATTTGCAACACTTCATCTCTTCCTGAGCAGTGCACATCCTTTATTTACACTGAAGATCCAAGCAAACAAAATTCCTTCACGTCTTTCTGAATTAGAGAAGAAATGACAGTGAAAAAAAGCAAAACAATTAAATTCTCCTCCACTTAAATGAAAATTTTACTGAGGCTTGTTTTGTTACATAGTGTTATAGTGAAAACAGATGATATTTTAAACTTGGCTTTGAAGCAAGCCTCTCTTCAGCCTCCACAGGCAACCAGACATTTCCCCCTCTGCACATCACTTCCAACAGCTCTTTAGTGCAAAATATTTCCCTGTTTATCCTCCAGACAAATTACAGTTGCTGATCTTAAGTCATTTGTGTACTAAGAAAATGATGCATTGTCAACCCCAGATCCAACTCTTCTTTCTAAAGCCTTTCTTTCATAAAGAATTAAATGAAGTAAAGAGGGAATTCATTGCATTTCTTTCTTTTCGTTTAAAATACTCGGAGGCTTCAGTGGGATCAGCTCACCCGTGGACAGCACAGTGAGCAGCACATACAATTAGCCTCCATGGCTTGCCTATTGCCCAGGCGGAGGGAGCAGAGGTGCAGCAGCACTGCTGACACTAGAAGAGCAAATCCTGGATATGCCTCCCCTAATCTGTGTTCTTTCTAAAATTACTGTGAACCGTTTAGCAAAATGTTTAGCCTGTTTTGATAGCTGGACTAAATTGTAAACAAATGGTAACCACATGTTATTCACGGAAGAATAATTTTGTTTTGTTTGGTTTTATGACAGCATTTATACAGTGGTTTTTTGCAACCTTAGTGACCTACATAAGATTTTTGTCTACAAGTACTCATCTTTTTCTTAAAAAACAAAGAATTAACAAAGTAGATTATGACAGGTTTTGTTCTTAGCCAGAGCAGCTGGTAACTTGATGGAAATCCCCCCAGTAAACTTCAGTGTTTTCAGAGATCAGAAATTCTCTTTCAGCTGTCCCAAGGGCCTTTAAAAATACTCAGACTTGTTGTTGAAGCTCATTAAGTCATGGAGTGATGGCAATACACATTATTATCCCTAATTTCAAGTACGTTCCCCTAATTCCTGCCATCACAAACCATTTCCTGGCTTCTCACCTTGCTCTGAAGTGGTTTTTTCTTTGGTCTATAGTAGTTTTTTACTCAAGATTTGGGAAGAAGGGGGAACATTGTGATGAAACGTTCTTCTGTAAAATCACTGACACCATTACACCGCAGTTATAGCTTTGGTCTATTTGCCTTTAGGCACAAGCCAAGATCAGATAATCCTAGATCAAGAAAGAAGAAATGGGGAAGAGAAAGCCACAAAAAAGTTTTTCTCTCCCCTAGCACTTCCATTCAAGAGTCTCAGAAGAAATCACAGATACATTAGGTCAGCCTTGCAAAAATTGTTCTTTAACAAAACACAAGTGAAAAAATAAACAAGCCCCAAAGCACTGGGGTGCTTAATATATGAATTATTACATAGTAACACTGGAAAAGTAGTAGCAGAATGATTTTGTGGTTTGGTTTTTGTTTTCAACACAAGACAGTTTTGTAAAGTTACATGAGAGGGAACAGAAACCTCTTGGTTAGGTTTTGTAAATAGAAAACATCCTAAGGCTTCTGTCCCTTTCCTCTTCTCCTGGATCATTACTCTCAAGAAGCCACCTGTAATTCTCTTTGTAAATGATCTGAGCTGCATGGGAAAGAAGGAAGGAAGAAAGGGGGGGGAAAAAACCCAAACCAAGCAAAAACATTTTGCTGAATAGAACATTGTAAAGCAAGTATTTTCGAAAATGTTTAGTTTTCAAGGAGGGATGTCTCCAGTTTTTGACTCTCTAGTGTGCAGGGAGGCAAAAGTTACAGCTGCTTTAAGCACTACCAGCTCCATTTTACTTCCAGTATGACCTATGTACAGATTGAACTTATATTTGAACCACAAATATAATAAACACCAGTGTTAATATTTCTTAGTGTTCCTCTATGATTTTTGTCGTACAGGCAGAAGATTTTTCAGTGAAAGACAAAAGAATAGACCGTGACAAAGGCTTTCTTTTCCTCATATTTAAATCAGTCACTGAGGTTAAAAAAAGGCTAAAGTTCAGGAGTCTCACTTAAGAGTCCCTTTCATTTATACTGCCCTACTCAGTGTTTTGTCTTGCAGGCTGTCATATTTTTCATTCCTGCTAAACCCTTTTTGCATGACGTTCATTTGCATAAACAGTCCCATGGCAATAGCAGGAATAATATTTAGCTCTCTAAACCAGAGCATTCATCTATATTTCCCAAAAGTGCATCAACTCTGAGTGTGACTGGTCAAGATGCCACTTGAAATTCCTGCCTGCTCTCTTACACTGTGATGGTGAATCTGAGCTGGTTGCAGCAGCTTGAGTCAGTTTTCAGTTCATGGTTCTTTCATAGGAATGTCTGGAGTTCCTGGAGAGGAAAGACTGATCTGCTCCTTTTGCTTCCTCTAGCTCCATCTTGATGCCTCACCAACTTACCTAGTCCCCTCTTTCTATGCTTCTCTTCTTGCCCTGCATCTATTTCTTGCAAAATGCCAGGGAAGTATTTATAAAAATTTCAGACCCACTTATAGCAGATTTTTAGACCTGCCATGTTCCAGCTATTGCATGAAATGTTCCAGACCAGGTGCCCTTCTCGGGCCCTTCTCTTGAAGCTTGTCCTTCATAATTCCTTCTTGAGAAAGGTAGGGAAAAAATTCAGTTGCTCTTTTTCTGCATGTTTTAAAAAAAATAATACTGTTTAGAACGTTCAGTGTTCTTGCATTTACATCAGAGGGAAAGCCTTTGCCAGGGAGCAGCAAGGGCAGGTTCCCTTCCCCTGAGGGAAGGCAAGACAGGAGTTGAGGGTGGTGGCAAGGCAGGAGCAGAGCTGGTCAAGCACAATGCCAGAGTCCCTGAGGAAAGAGAGCAGACAGGGTCCAGTGACTGGAGCCAAGGTTGACCAAAAGTCTAGGTCACAGGCAAGTCTGTAATGTGCAGAGTGAGGGTGGTGCCCATGGAGCACCCAGCCTGGCACCACAACAGTGGCAGTGAGAGGGACACAGGACCTGTGCAGCAGCTGCAGCAGGGATTTCTCTGTCCATTTCTGCTACAACATTTTCTGCTGAGCTCCTCTTGAGCTTAAAAGCATCAGGCCATCACGGATGAGAATCATGGAAGTTGGTGCCCTGCACCATCATCCAGGAAAGATAATGAAATGGGAGGTTCCCTGTGAAAATACAGAGCCTAACAGCAAAATTAAAACCCAAGTGGCAGTACACTTGCAGAGGAAGCTCAGCTTGTACTGTTGCATAGGTAGCTTTAAAACTGGCAATTTCCAGCTTGCATGTTTATGGGGAAAAATGGTCACAAAGCCCAGGTCTGGCTTGAAATTGTAATACGTATATACAGCAGAGACTAAGAGAAAAGGGTTGACTCATTCTTCTTGTGTGAGGAGGGATAGTGTGGAAAAGATACCAAATAACACCTAATAAAAAATAAGCAGTGATGCATATAAATTAGACGTTGGGAAGAGGTCTGGTAAAACTTTATTTTTTGGCACTTATAATGCACACCAAAAGGCTCTCTGAACATTGGAGGGGTTTCTTGACAGAAAGCTGAAAACTCCAATTGTAATAAAAGGAAATATTTTTCTGACAGAGCAGTAAAAAGGTGCAACAACAGATGCCCTGATAAATACATCCAGTTGCCACAGGCACCTACAACGCATCCTCTAAACACATTTTTTTGGCTGGTGAAGTGGAAAAGTGGGCAAAGTTAGGATTAAAGAAAATTCTATCCCACTTCGAATGTCTGGAGAATGCCTGAACAGTATAAATTGTGTATCTTGGCCATCTCCAAATATATAGGGAGGCACTTGAAGCAATGTGTTAGAATTGCATTTCCTGAAAGTCAAAACTCTTGCAGCCATCAGTATACTTGTATTTTTCCATCTAACACAGTTAGTGACTTGGATTCCTAATGAGAAAAAAAAAGATAGTAGGAAATAATTAAACACAGAAGGGGTGACATATGTCCCATATGGTAGCAAGTTTTCTCTAATTGGTTGGGAGGAACCATGGAGATACTAAAAGTTAGTTTTTCCCTAAAGATAAAATACACAAACAAGCAAGCAATCTAGTAAAACAACTGCCAATATGACTCTGCATCATTCTTCTGAGCTCTAGGGGTGCAGCAGTTTGAATCCCACAAACGCAAAGATGTTCATCTACGCGTAGATCTTTTGTGTTCAACAAGTGAGTTCAATTTATCTGACAAAGTGAATGTTTGAAAGATTTAATGGAAATATTTGGAAAGAACACTTTTTAATCAGTTTTCTGTTTTGAAAGATTTTCAAGTACTTGGAAGGAGGTGTAATTGATTTTTATGAAACTTTAAAACAATGGGTTTTGTCACATTCCATTTGGAATATTACAAATATTTATGGTTGGTCAGAAATATTTGTATAAAGCTGCTAAGATCACTTTAATGAAGATATGATGTATTTTATTCTCTTTATGTTATACTGTGAGTTGTTTTGGCTTTCTTTCTCATCCCAATTCTGTCTTAAATTCAAAAATAGGAGTGGAGAGACTGATATTTTTACTATATATGTAGATTTTTAGATTAATTCATACTTAATGCAGAAATATTTTATTACCAAAGAGGAGCTGAATGATCAAGACAGCCCATACTTTAAAACATGCAAATAGGAAATATCATAGAACCGTAGAAGGGTTTGGGTTGCAAGGGACCTTAAAGATCATCTAGTTCCAAACCCTCTCCCATGGGCAGGGAGACCTTTCACTAGACCAGGTTGTTCAACACCCCATTCAGCCTGGCCTTGAACACTGCCAGGGATGTTATGTCATTTTACCTGTTTTAAAAGCTGTGAGCCTTTCTAGTCTTTATTAACACCATCAGTATAAGATCTGCAACATCTGCTTATTGACTTCCCCAGCATCCTTGCAGTAAAAAAGACTTGTACTTGCAAAAGGATGGATGGCATTGCACACTGGAGGGCATTTCTGATTGACAAAGTACTCCTGATTCATTCCTATTCTTGTCTATGTAGAAGATGGTTTGTCACTTGGGAGAGAAAGGCCCAAGCAATAAGTGAGACTGGTAACAGTGTATGAACTTTTTAGTTCTTGACATCACCTGCTCTGATCTTTTACACATCATGGCAAGACAGAAGGGGAGACAACCTAGACCAGCATGATCAATGTCCTTAAGGTCCCCAATAGGTAAGGGCAGAGCAGAAAGTATGAGCTCCAGCTGAGAAAACCTTTGTCCTACATCAGCACATGTGTACATGTGGCCAAAGGGCGACTGCTCCAAGAATTCACTTGGCATCACCTGTTTTAAAATAGCAAGAATAATAATGCCTAAGCTGTTGCAAAAATTCAGATATGCTACCTAAATAGAAATTATCATGTCTGACTGCTTCAATATAATTAGGTGAATATATGACAAAATATGAAATTCTAATTATCATGTGAGGCAGGGCCTTTCCTGCTGTCAGATCACTGTAAGGAACTTTAAAAAGATTTAATGTTACATTTTCATTTTTGTTTTCCTTAGATGTCCTAACTGAGCAGAATTCAGTTCCAAAAGTGTCTGGTTTTGGTACAAATGACTCATAAATAAAAACTTACTGTAGAAGCTTTAAAGCTGGCATGTAGTTTTCCACAAAACAAAATCATAAGGAACTTACTCTCAAAGTGGGGCTACAAATACTAGAGTAAATACACAGGGTGATGGGGGTGGGGAGTGGGAGGGAAGACAGTCAATCACCTCAGAGCACAAGGCTAAGTTTAAAAGATGGGGGGCTTTTCTTTTCTTTTCTTTTTTTTTTTTTTTTTTTTTTTTTTTTTTTTGCTTCTATATTGCTTCTTTTAAAGGCAATCTGTCCAAAAGTGAAAAATCATTCAATCCGAACGAATTCAAATTTAAAATATTTGCATTCCCTTGTTACACTTTGAATCACAGATACAAACTTTGGATCGCGGACTCCTATGGTAAGAGGTGCAAGCAGAAATGTGGCAGACTAGTCAGTAAGAAATCTTTAGCGATAGGGAGGGAATGAGATTTTGCTGCTTTATGATAATAACTGAGGACTGGAAACAAGCCTTTGTATAATTTCAGATTTTCCACATTTCAGACTTTTCCAGCCAGTTTATGGTCCCTGTACTCTGCTAAAAATAACAGTAATTACCTCCCACTGATTTTAATACACCAAAGGCAGAAGTTGGAGCACTCCTGCAGGCAGGCTGCAGGGAGTTGCCAGATTTTTAGCTGCCCTTTGGTCTAACTTGCAGAGAATAGAGTTATACCTGAGATTTATGGAGGAATCATGCTATTTAACCAAGCAAAGCATTGTCAGCAAGACAATGAAAACAGTAACAAGAATGGAAGGTTATAGGAGAAATAATGCCAAGTCTTGCACTACAGTAGTCCCACATGCAAGTGATGAACTGAAGTTAGGATGAGGGCAGCAGTGAGGAAGACTGGCTTTTCTTTCATGGTGTTCAACAGTGGCCCCTCTTTGGGATTTTGCCCTTCTTGTGCTCAGCTTTCACAAATGGCACGAACCTTTCTGACACCTAGGGGCTGCTCACAGGTGTCTGTCCCTCCCAGCCACAACTTTATGGGAGCCCACTGGAGACAGCCCCACGCAGCCCTCCTGCCTCACAGCAGGCTGCCCTCTGCTCTGGTTTTCATTAGCTGCTGCCGCCAGCCATTCATGTTTTCTGCTTCCTTAAAACCACAGCTGAAAACCTTGTTTTGGTGAACTAAGATAAAGTCAATGTAGCGTGGTTCCATCCTTCCTGCCACTGCTAGTCTGACCAGCCGTAGAAACACCTGTCCTCCTTCCTGTGTCAGCAAGCCTTTGGAAAATTACCCTACTGACCTCTAACTTGAAAAAGGCGAGTATTCAGGGAGCAAATTCTCCTTCCAGTTAAGTGGTGTGAATTACTCAAGTTCTCATTTCTCAGCTATTATATTTACTGGTCTGTCAGCATATTAACATTTTGGAAATACACTACGTAAACTTTCACCCAATTTTTTGAAAGAAATTATGTACACAGTGCAAAATAAAGCCTGTTTTCTCCAGGTAAAACATTAGTCACCCAGGAAAAACCTGTCTTATTTCTAAATTTCCTGCAGGCAATTTGCAATAGTCAATTACTTAGTAAGGAAATAAAAAGTGCTTCCTAAACTACAGGCTGTGAACCAAACTCTGTGAATTACTTAAGTCACTGCAGAAAAAGAAAAAAAAATTGCTTATATGAAAAAGAATTGAGAAAAAAAAATATATAATGTAATAATTAAAAAAATTAAAGCAATGAATTATTGTCAACATGCAAATTTTGTCTGTCAGGAGCCTGGACAATCAGAGGATTGCTGTGGATGACTAGTGGTCCACAAATTCTCCTTGGGAATCACTTCTCCAAACCATAAATGAAATTGTGACAACTTATATCCAATTTGGCTTCAATAAGAAAGGCAAAAATATGATATTGCTATGCAATTATTCATGTGTTTGGTTGGTCTGGTTTTGTGGGGGGTTTTTTTGTGTCTAAGGGCAACTGACATTCTGGTTTTTTCCATGACGAAGGAGTGTGAATGAGAGCAGTGTCTGCAGCTAAGACGAGGTATGGATTTACTTGGATATGGAAATACTGATGGGCTTGACTTTCCTTTGAAACCTGAAGAATGCTAAGTCAGCATTGTGACAGCTGTGCCCCTGCTCACGTTTTGAACAAACTTTGTTTTGGATTCCTGAGCCTTACTGCTTCTTAGCTTTATATTTATTTTACACTTTAAAGTTCATGTTACAAGATAGGTGCTTCTGCCTTTTTTTCTCCATTTTGTTATAAATAAACAATCTCAGCATCATACAAAGTTCACAGAGTTTATAGTTCTATTTTCTTCATTTGGTTGGCCTACCTCCAGAAAAGTTCTTGGATTTAGGTGTATTCTTTCAGAATGACTGGACTTTCCAGCCCAGACTGATGCCATTTGTTCTTCCAAAAGCCCAAAGTGATTCCTATGAGGACATCTTTCCTCTTTCATCTCATGCGGCGTAGCCTTATGTTATCACACAAAAAGACTCTCTCATTCCCAAGGAAGACTTTCCTTGTCTTTAATAATAATTCTTATATAGTACTTTTCTATTCTAGGGTAGTTAAATACCAGTGGCTAAGGGTGTAGATTTTCAGAAGTATGTCACCTACCTTTGCTTGCTTCTTTGCGATTGCCTGCAAGAACAAAAGATTTGGTACTGAATGGTATGGGAATACATGTATCATAAGCAGAGAGAATTTCTTCACTGCTACTTCCACCCTTGTGCAGTAAGACTTAAGGATCTGTTTTCTGGATGAGGGTATTAGTTACTCTATTCACAGGTGAAATCCTGTGCCTCATGAACCTGCACAGCAGATGTACTCTGTTCTGACACTGCAAGAAAGCTCATGTGCTGGGTAAGAGACAAATGCAGCTGTACTCTTCAGGATGCCCTCCTAAGCAAAGGCAGGAGCTTTGAAGCCCATTTGCTTCCCTCAAGCCTTCCAGGGCTTCTTCCACAAAAATATTGAAGCCTTGCTGCCCCAAATAGTTTCAGAAGACAGGATCTAGCAGTTTTGGTCCAGGCACATGAAAGAATTTTCCCAATCTACTATAATTACAGTATAAATCCGTAGAGTTTGGTTGTGCCATCAAATCTGATGTACACTGTTCTCTAGTTTTCTGCCCCCATGTAGTATAATTTTAAACACCAAACTGATAAAAAGAAAATAAAGGGAGAAAACAAGTATTTGGAGACCATTTCATGAAACCAAGGAAAACATCTACTAATTAGATAACATCAGATGAGGAGTATCAGCCATTAAAAAGAACACCTTTGAAATTTTCCATCCAGGAATCCTTGTTGAGTCTGTATACATGGTCCAGAACATATTTAGATAGTTCTGATTGGTACCTGAAGAGGTAAGAAATGTTTTTTGACACTATTCCAACAGCCAGGTCAAATATGAAGTCACATATGGAGACTGGACTGACAAAGACAGCTGTCCAAGACTTCTACATCTGCAGCCCTATGAATGCTAAAGCCTTAGCCTGGCTCAGTGGGGCATTTCAACGCTGTTGCCGTGAAGGTATCCACAAGCTCTTTTGTGAAGCCTGTAGTTTTTGGCAGAGTGTAAATGAGCACAAAATTTACTTTAGCTTTGGCTCTGGGTTTTCTCCCACATGAATACTTATTTATTGGTCTCGCTTTACATGAAGCACCATTTCTGGATAAGAGATTGGAAACTGGTAGATGGAATGCCAGTTGTAATCTGCTAATTAACCCAGTGAGTCAAGGTGAATACTCCAGAGCACACAGTGCCAACCAACCTGATCTCTGTGATACCCTTACTATTATGTCATTGTACAGTACAGGCAGTTCATTGTTTTCAGGAGAAGCTCATTTATATTTGTTGTTTCACAGCAGTGCACAGAACTCATGGCCAGTTGTTTCAAATGTATGTAGGGTCAATGATAAGCACATATATATCTGTACAACTGAAGACAAATTTAGTTAATGCATTCACCTGCTTGACGGGTGATGACAAACAGAAAACAGAAACTACACAGACCAGCCCCACCAGTAACATGTGTGCACTGAGTACTTCAGTAGTCCATAGATGAAAGTGGTATTGGTAACCACTGCTTACCTGCCTCATAAGTTATTGTCAACCAAAAACAGTAAGCAGTAGTTTTTTTCTGCAAATGTCTCTTGGAGGCATTGAGCAGATAAGTGTGACAGGAACAGAATGTGATTTAAATTCAAGCAGAGTGAAAAGATCCCACAGGATTTTGATATTGTTGAATGAGTCTTCTTGTAAACAGCCTCTAGACATGGCAGGTGCTATGTAGCATGGTTAGAAGATCTTGTTTTCCTCCTCAAGCCAAATTTAAGTACCCCCAGTCTCTACTCCTTGCCTCCAATGAATCTGAAAAAGGTAACTGCTCTGCAGCCCACTGCTCAGTCTGGTTCTCCATCTCTCATAATTGCACCATTATCACTCATAAGGAATCCATTAATATGAAAGAGACTTTGAAAATAAAACCTCTCTTTTCAGAACCCTGATCTAGGAATGCTTTAATGGTATATGCCAGCTTAAGAATCAGATTCATTTTGGTTCTGGGAATCAAACCACAGTCTCCGAAAAACAATGGAATTCAGGAATTCATGGCTTCTTCCAGAAAGTTAAGCAACAGCCTCAGTTTTTTGCTAAAAGAAGGCTAATAAGGTTTGATGTAACATCAGAGGAGCTAATTCAGAAGTAATAATAAAAAACAAGTGTTTAAAAAAACACTTTAGCCTTAACACAAACAATTTCTCACTTCATAATTTTCCTTCCTGTGGCCTTCTTTTGGAATATCCTACAGGCAGATGTCCAGCTTAACAGGAGACCCCTCATATCCTTCCAGTTTTCAGCTATATTTAAGTATTTACTGATTGAGAACATTTCAACCATTAGGCAAAGAATCCTCTCTTTCTTGTGCAGGGTGCCAGATGTCAGCTGCAATATGATCTGTAGAAAGACACATTTTCTTAAGGGTACCTGGGCAGTGGGATGATGGAGTTAGTAATTTCTGCCTCATTTGAAATAACACTATCCCTTTTTAGAAGAAGGTGTAAAGAAATAAGGAGCTGTGTACAAAGTGTGTTATGTGCACACTTGGGTGGCAGAGGAGAACAAGTTTTCACTGTACCAGCAGAAGAATTCCCATGAACAATATGTGGAATCTAAAGCATCCACAAACATGACATGATCTTAAGGGAATGAACACTTCAGAATGTGATTGGATTTGTATTTCAAGTTTCATTACAAAAATATTTGCTCCCATCACTGTAAATACAGATACAAGAAGTCACCAGTTACTTTGACTTTTATAAGCAGCCAGGAAATACCAGAAGCCTAAATCATTCCAGTTTGTTCCAGGTTTTTACATTGCTGTCCTGATAAGGGCTGATAGCTAAGTGCATGGGGAAAGAGATGACACCAATTCATATCCTTTATAAAGAAGCAAGTTTAAAAACAAAGTGAAAAAATTAGTTGGGGAAAAAAGTGACAAAAACTACTAGATTCCTGAAACGAACTTGTACTGGAATTCATGTCCTGTTTGCAGCATCTGCTGTGAACTTCAGCCTCTACAGCTTCCTGCTTGTTCCCTGCACAAGGTGTATCTGGTGTAGCTGTACACAGCCAAAACAAGGCCAGCTCTGTGTGCCTCTTCATGCACAGCATCGGAAAGAACACAAGCTGTAAATGAAGTTGTTTTAAGAACAACTTAACTAATTTTGTGATTATACTGCTAGTGAATCAGTTGGTCTTTGCCCAAATTTGTGCAAATTTAAAATCAGGAAGTTTTTACAATTATTTTACAATGCTAGGAAGTTAAGGGCACTGAAATGGCCATAAATAAACATTAAAGAGTAAAACTAGATGTTGAAAAACAGACTCTCCAGATATGTTGGACAGGAGCCTATAAAAGCTTTCAAAAGAATTTTCTTCAAAACACTATGAAAGTTAACAGGAAACACTCTATAGGAGACTTCATGATAATTATAAAGATGTTGTTTGGTACTTTCTGAATAATGTGTTCCCTTGTTTAAAAAAAACAATACTGACAATTCACAACAACCCAAAAAGAAATGATCAGGGCGGCAACAAACATATGCTAAGGAATGAGTTCAGATTAGCAATGTTTTATGTTAAACAGTGGTTTAGCAGTAGACTAACAGAACTGTCCCCTGTGCCAAGTATTTAGTAGATGAGGACTAATTCCATAGACTTGGTTGGATGAAATATGAGTGAACATCTGATTGATCCTAACGCAAGCCAGTATAAACACTGGTAAGAAAAGCCATCTTTGCCCTTTTCTGCTGGAGTCTCTATGAACCCTCCTGATCAACACGTTTTAAGACTTCATTGCGTATTATTTGGTGGGTGATCAGTTACCTTGAAGCTCTTCCAGTTGCAACAGCATAGTTCTCATCCCTTTGCTTCTCCCCAGACCAGTACTTGTCCATTAGACTCACCAGAGCTTTCTAGTTCTGCATCTGTTGTATTTCCAATTTCACTGTTTTCCTTTCCTGTTTTGGTTTTTGTTTGTTTGTGTGGGGTTTTTTGCTTGGTTGGTTGATTTTTTGTGTGGTTTTTTTTAGTTTCATTGATGAGTGCGGGGCTCCTAACTTAGGTTTCTGTTTTCCTATCACTCCCTCAACAATCACTTAGCTGCTGGGAATGGAGAACCCATCCCAGTCAAGCAAACCATCCTTGCACCCACAGTGACACCCTTTTCAGAGTCTCCTACATGATGCTGGCGACTGAAGCAGATCACCAACCTCAGTGTTCCTCTTCTATTCTGTGATCTTGGTGGCAAAAAGCTCCCCTGTGTGTCCTATGGGACTGCCTAACAAGCTGGTGTCTTTCCACCAGAAGCTACATGAGGACCTTTACAAGCAAGCACAACCTCCTGTTATCCCAAATTCTACACTGAAAATCGACAGAAAGGTAAAATCCTCCTGCTGCAATCTGTGAGCAGGAACCTCTTCTCCAGATCCTGTGACTGCAGTTACAATATAACTTTGCTCCTAAGAAACCTATCAGGGTATTGATCCTTAGTATCCAGAAAACGGAGGGAAATGCAATTAATTCTTTGCAAGATAATAAAGCTCTCTGTTTTTCTTCATTTCCACTGAGGCCAGTGATAAGTGGCATGTTTATTTCTACAGACTTTGAGACAAACTCCTGTAGTTCTTCCTTTTCCTCTCGCTCTTTTCTTATACAGGGACGCTTTCCTACTTGTTCTCTCAGCTTCCAATCTTTAGACCTGTTTCTGATCTTTGTGCCTTGAGAGTAACTGATACAAAGACAGTACAAATACATGGGAAGTGCTGGTTCTGAAACATGATTACATAATCTAGTATTCCAATTGGTTTTCTAGACTTCTGTTTTTCCAAAACCCAGAAGTGTACACAAAGGCAGTATTTCTGTTCTTCCTAGAAATCCATGAGAGACTTATCTGTCCCCAGTCCCGAGCTGAATGCTTGATGCTCAACGCTTTTTCTTTACTGAATTTAACTGAGTTGTTTGAGAGTCAACCCCCTTTCATCCTTCAACCTCTACTCAAGCAGACCCAGCGGTCTGCAGGGTTGCATTTTTACTCCAGAAGTTGTTTTTTATTTGTCTGTTTGTGTATTTTTCCATAGTGATTTTTATCTGACAGTGCAATGAACAGTTTCCAATCCTGTCTTTCTTTAGTTTCCTCTCACTCCTCTTTAGTCTTAACATTGTTAAATATTTTTGCAACCAGAAGGTATTTTTGGAGTGAATATACTGCCATGACTCTCTGTTTTCAATGGCAACACTCAGTTCTGGCTGCCACGAGCAGACACAAGATGCCATGTAAAACTGCAAGTTGATTTTTAAAAAATATGATTATATAATGTTGTACCATTCCTTTTGGTTGAAATTCCAGGAAAGTAGCAATCAGGATTTTGTATTGCCTACGCTAAACAGTAAGCATGTTTTAAATTCAGTTCAAGACTAAAAAACTATACTAATACAATAATAGCGTTCAAATTTTAAAGCTGTTTGGCAAGGAGGTATACTGAAAAAAATGTCAGCTTCACCCTTTGACAGCACTGGCAATCACCCTTTAAAATATGCTATAATACTATAATTACCCCAAATATTTGGTTTAAACACTTTTAAGCTACGTAGCCATGCCAGCTGTATGCAGGATCTCAGCTGAGAGTTGATTTTGGTCTGCAGTCAGGTCAGAGAGCACCCATGACTTACTACCTGCATACGTTTAAATTCCCCAGACATCACACTGAGACCACAAAATGGAGGAAAGTAAGGCTAATTTGTTGACTGTCATGAAGAAAGATGATTTCTGGAACAGAATCACAGAAACCACATCCTAATACTAACATACTAGGAGAGCTGTTTGCCAACACAATTTGTGTGAATTGAGTATTAGGTAACACAGAAGGACAGAGGACAAAGGGAGAAATAAGAAATGGCGCCATCTCCATGCCCCCAAAACCCAGAGGAAGCCATGCCAATGGAAAGCTTCCACACTTTTGAGAAAACAAGTGCTTGTTGAAGCTTGGCTCCCGGTTCCTCAGTTGCTTCTAAGACTCTAACAGCTACTTTGGGACCTCTCAGATCTTGCCACAGTGCCAGGATCTTTACATACAGTTACACTGAATTTCAAATTAAATGTTATTAGAGGCTTAATCAGAACTACATGCTTTTGTATCTGTGGTATCCATTCTGAGACCTCGAGTCTAAATGCTTCGCTTTGAACACTGTTTCTGTTTCTTCAGTAAGAAAACAAGTTGCGTTTAAGGAGAAGAAGTAGAACAAGCAGAATCTTAGAGCCTGACGTCTCCTTCAAACTGCTTACAGGGAGACAACTTGCTTTCCAGATTCATCCCTGAGGTTATTCTGCTGACGCCAGAAGCTATTCAGGAAACAACCCCAGGCTCTATGAACAACATATGCACTTGCTGAGCAGAGCAAGAAATACTAACAATCAAAGCCAGTAGAAGGCTTGGAGTCTGATTTTAGTTGATTAAAGGCAAGAAGATCACTTTTCCTTCAAGTGAAGGTTCTTATCTTCTATTGAATTTGGATCTTCAAAGCTTAAATAGCTCTCTGTAAGAAAAGAGGGATATTTCATCAGGAGGAATTGCTAAACATTAGATTTTTGCTTGAAAGGCAAGACCTATGGTCAAAATCCTTTCTAAGCAGTAAAGACAAAATTATTTATGTAATCCTACTGAAATTTCAAATGTGTACAATCCCCTAATGCTAACTCTAATCCTATTTGTAATTTTTAAAGGGAAAAAACTCTACAAATTATTTTATTGTAAAAAACAATTCTGGAAAAAAGACTAGCAATTGTATAAAACAATATTTATGGTAACTCCACAATAACAGTTTTTATCTTTCCCAGGTCTCTCATATGAATTAAATCTAGCACAGAAGACTACAAAAGCCAGAGCCAGCCCAAAAATGCCGGGCAATGACAAATCCTACTGCGTAACACCTTGTTTCAGAACATTTGGTTGCAGCATAGTCAATGTTTTTCAGCTATCTATACACTGAGTGCTTAAGGGGGAAGCTGGTTGATTTGAAAAACAACAACAAAAAAACTTCTGAATTGTAGTATTGTTCAAGAATTGCATCACCCAGTCACCCACAGACAGACAGAATATAAATAGTTCCATATTCTAGCTAAAATGAACAGAGTTTAAAAGAGCCTTTATGCACAAAGATAAAAGCAAAGGTATATATTTTATCTCATTAACAATATTATTTCCTTTTTCCTGGTTAGAATTGCCCCAGTCTTCCACAAGACCTTTCAAACTAACTTTAAGCTATTGATTTTTTGCATGATTTATACTTTTGCCAAGCAAAACAATGCAAACCAAAACCCTCATAGCGGACATGATCTTCTCATACTGACCTGTCTCTTTCTGTCCATGACGTTGCACATTTTAGTGACACTTGCTGTGACCATCTTAGAAAGCTGGCATTAGTCTGTGCTGCCAACACTCTTTTTCTTCCCATTGCCATAGCAGAATCCTCTCAAGTAATTTGAATCAAAGGAAAAGACTCCATGCAAACCATCTAATGTGTTTGAGCCGCTTGATGCAATATGAGAGGAAGGAAAGATATCTCTTTGCATGGAGATCCATCAGCTGCTAATATCTCTAATAAAAGTAGGGCTACAGAGACTGTTCCTGCAGATCTCATGATGAAAGTCTAGATGTTTATCAGATAAACTTTCTTTGAAATGTACCTTCCATTTACAATGAATTTTATGAGTGTGTGTTGGAAGAGAACTTGTTGTGGGGTAAGAAGGTTCTACTGTTAAAAATGTCTATCAATAATTAAGTATTCATACTTTGTCAGAGCACTTTCTGTATTTATTTTTAAAAATCCATACAACGTTTGATGGGAGTTTGCAGAGGAATATCCATGCTTAGTGTGGTATATTTAAGACTGAGAATGCTGAGCTTGTATCATTGCAGGTGAAATAACGTTCAGAGGCCTGGATTATTGCTACACTTCACAGAAGACATGCAAAAACAAGCTAACTGTTTCATTAGGCAAGGAAATAACATAAAAAAGATGTTATACATACCCACAAGTGCATTTTAAATAGATACAGCAACTGCCTTTGAATTATTTTACGACCTGACACTTCATTCTTTCTGGGTGCAGACTGGCTGCAATTTTGAAATGTTAAAATCTTGTTGTTTTTATATTGTTGACTCATGAAAATAAGGTCTATATTGTCTTCTGGTGCTCCATTGCAAACTGAGAGAATTTGATTGAAGCAACTGAGTAAAATGTACCTTATTTGTAATAGGGTAGGCAAAATTTCTTGAGAAGTGGCTGACTAATGACAGCTGGATTGCAGCTTGCACCAGTGCTAACTGCAGCAAGTGGTCCTTTGACTTAGACAAATTAAATTGAAGTTGCTATGAAACTACATGTTGCAGTAGCAAAACATATTTACTTAGATGAAAGAAGGAAGGAATAGCAAGGAAACTTAGATCTGACTTGTTTTCCACAAAGGCATAATAAAAAACCCATTTAACTGGGCCTCCAGGCGACTATTAAAATCAGTTAAAAGCTACCTACAGAACTATTGCACTTGCCAGCCTGAACGTGGGAAATAAACCCGAATCATGTGGTCTGCTAGTGCCATCTATTGTGTACAGGGAAAAATACAGATACCATATGGAGGAGCTGCCTATTTTCTTCTTAAGATGTGAGACATGCTCTTTCTGCATTACAGTACCAATTCAAAAATGTAGCCAAAGCTCATTAAATCCCTGCTATTTTTTATAAAAGACAGCAATTATTATTATTTATGTAAGATGCAGGACTAACCACTGTCAGGCTTCATCATGCCCATGCTGTTTGTATATGCATATGTGGACCATATGAACACGGGCACACACACAAATGCAGTGAAAGACAGAGCCAGACGTGACAGTTTTAGTCGAAGCTAAAGAGGTTTTATAAATTAAAGCCTATTGCTACTTCCCTACATTATGTCAAATTTCTCCCAAATAAAGGGACATTAGCTCATCTTCAAACGAAACATGCATTATCCCTTCTTAAAATACAAGCACCATGCTGTCTATTACTGTTTCTTGGAGGAGAACCGTTCTTCCAGCTTCTTCCAGAGGGAATATTTCTAGTGGACATTGCAAACAAATAGGAAGAGTTCAGCAACTCCATACACTCTGCAGTCTTCAAGCAGACTTAGCGCTCATGGGAAGGAAAAGCAGTGCAAGTAACAGTGTCCTGAGACAAAGCAGGTTTGAGGTACTTTGAGTTGATTTTCATCTTTACATGATCTGGAACTGTGACAGAGACCATACCAGTGGTATTTCATCAGCAGATCAAGCTGCACAACCTATAAAACTGAGGCTTTACACTTTTGGAAGGGGTAGAATGATTTAGCATAACCACCAAAAATAACAGAAACTGTCATGTGATTTACTGTCGTTTATGCAGAAGTTATTTCCCAATCACTCCTGATGGGCTGAACAAATAGAAAATATCATGCAGAGCAGATGATGAAAATATTTCTAGCATAGCTTCCAAGAAATGAGAAAATATAGAAAAAAGGGCCTGTAGCAAAGCCATAGAAATTTATGTGACATTATCTGTGCTAACCTGTAGAGATCACTTGCTTGTAAACAATGAAAACATATTAACAAGAGTAATTCACAGCTAAAAGAGTACACCTTGCTAGAATAATACTTCTTTGCAATTGCTTGCAACTTGTCAACTCCCATTTCAACCGAAAAAATAATTAAGCTCTACACTGAGAATATGCCTGGAGCCAGAGAATAATCAGAGTGTTTTCAATAGTTGTTCATGGCACAAATAAAAAGGAAATAATCGATTGTCTCTATCTGCATGCCGATGTTTTTGGCCCAAAAAATTTAATAAAAGGGGCACTGTTGGCAATGTGCTCTTACAGTCATGAATATAGCTCTCATTAAACTGTATCATGATAAAGCTCAGAAAAAGGGGATTTCACAGAATCACAGGCTATACTGAGTTGGAAGGGACTCACAAGGATCATCCCCGAGTTCCACCATGGGTACTTCATTCAGTGGTTCTTCAGCACTTGAATTAACAGGTTGATTTCAGAAAACAAGATTTATCTTGATTCAGCCACTTCCTCTGAATATTTTTTTTCCCCTTTAGGATACTGTAATCACTGTAAAGGTTGGCTCTCAATTGAAGTAAGAACTTCAAGCATTTTATACTTTGGTTTATGAAATCTAGGAATAAAAAGCAATAGAACACCACACAGTGCACTAAGAAATATGGTCTTTTCTTAACATGGCCTTCAAAGTAACAGAATGTCACTTCTCATGGTTGATATACATTTTCTTTTGAGTATTTCTGATCTTCACTTGAAGGAATGTGTATCCCTTGCAGGATACCTAATCAGCAAGACATTTAGTCAGTACTAGATTTGATTTTTGATTTGATTGTAGCTATAAACCTCTGCCAAATAACCTGAGTACTAACAAAAGTAAATCTGCCAGTGAAAAACATTTTTACTATTTTTATTTGGAAGAACTTATAAAGAAAACAGCGACACTGAGTTGTGAAACAGCTGAATTTAATACCATTTAAAATATACATTAAAGGAAATACCAACAGATTACTAATCTCTCCAAAACACACATTAGTTTTATTTAATGGAAAATTAGCAACTGAAAATCATCAATATTTCTGCATAAACTGTGAGAGAGGATGGCAAATGAAATTTTGAGAGAACTTAATTGGCAGCAAAGTGGTTAATGCACAGAACAGAGGTAGTGAATCAGTCCACGAAAGAACCTTTTGCCTGCAGGTACTTGTAACATCTGACTTCTCAATTAGTTCTTTTTCAAGTTCTTCATTACAGAAGTAAGTCTATAGCAGCAAATGTGCCATATCTTCACTACAGATGCTCTCCAGCTTTGTTTGTCTTTCTTCAGTTATATATATATATAATACTCATACACATACAATCAAACACCTTAAGACTGTTGGTGCCTCTTCTTGTTTCCATTCATTCCCGAAGACTTTTTGGAAACCTTCTTCATTCCATCATTGTAGGTTAAAACACAGCCTGGAGACTTCTGCTTTGTGTTAACCAAATTGCACTAAGATTTCTCTTTAGTATGCCATTTATAAATGTAAATTTACTTTCTATTCCCACTTCAGTTTTAAGTTTTCTATGGTCAGCAGTACATAAATGGGGAAATGGGTTGATTTTTACATGTATTGTGGTGATGATTAGGAAGCATTTTTTAAGCAATATAGTTTAAACTTCTCCTAGGATTTGGATTTGTGCACAGCACCCAGTATCAGAAACATGTAGCATAGTGTTACCATCTACTAACTTCAAATTTCAAGTCAAGACAAAGATGCCTCTTCTGCTCTCACCATCTTCCATAGCCCTTGCAACTTAACAGAGTAGGAATTCAGCCTTAGTGATTTTCATTGCCTTTATAGTTCTCCAACTGTTTGCAAAATGGACTTTCTCAAGTTTAAAACCAATGTGACTAATCAGACAACAGCAAATTAAAAAGTATGGATATGTCCAAAATGGAAAAGATGAGGAGATCAAGTCCTCGAATGACTTTCCGGTGCTTCTAGAGATTGCGTCTATTATAGTGTTTTTAATACAACAAACTGTATAAAAATTACAAAATATTGTAAAAAGGCAGCAGGAACATTGCTGTGAGTTTTTAAAATCTTTTAGTGGATGCTGTTATAGATGTTGCAGAGTTGATGGCATGGGTTCTTAATACAACCTTATCAATCCCTGTCCCCTGCAACATTTTCAGTAAGTAAAAAGAAACCTAGAATATTCATAGATATAAAATATATTTCTTTTCACTATCAGGAGTCTTCATGTATTTCTGTTGATATCCTTAAAGAAAATTTCTAAAAGAAAAATAAAAAAAGATCATCTTAAGATAAATTAATTTTACAGTTCTGCAATCTGAAGTACAAGGAGATAAAACAAAACAAAGAAAAGTGTTTAAGTGAAATACATACTATAGGAACGTTTTTTTAAAAGAGGCTCATTTTTCTTAGAGTCTGGCAGTTGTTTTTTTTATGAATTAATAGTTTGGCTTTCTGCGAGCACTAGTTAAGACAAAAAGAGGGTATACGTTGGATTTCATGCTATTTTATAGCCTGTAATTTAAAACGTCTGCATTTACATTAATTCCATCATTTTCTCTTATTTATTATGTTCATAATAGTTATATATAGTTAAACTTTGAACTTTTAACACTTTGGAATCTTTGATCTGAAGCAGAATTATCAGCTAAAAATTGTTGATAACTATTCTAAGAACTACAGCACTATCCTGCAAATATCCATCTCCAAGGGCAGAGTCTGACCTTGGATAAAAAGATGCCATCATATATGTAGACATCAGACATTGATAGACTGGCAATAAACACCTCCCCCACAAAATGATGCATTAAATGATGCATGCATTTCTGAATGGTACTTCAATAATCCTATCAGTTTTAGAAGGCAATTATATACCTTTAAGATAATGCATTGTGTAATTTTGGACAATTACCTTTTTTTTAGAAGTGTTTTCTTCTAACAAACTTAGGTGAGGTTTTTTCTTTTTTTTTAGTAAGGAAAAGCCCGCCAGCCACGGTATACTCAATACTAACTCAAAACTAAACAGATGGAGAAATCTGTTTCCTGTTGGTTAGTAAAATATATGTTAACTCTGAATCCTTAGTTGAAAATAGATTTCTGTATACGCTTATGAAAGCTATGTACATACTATAGTGGTTTCAACTACTTCCATGCACTAAGTGAAGAAGCAAGTGAATTAATTACCATGACCCAGTGTCAAACCTTGGTTTTACACTAGAGGATTTAGGGGATTCTCATTATTTTTCCACCCTTCCCACCTCCACAAATTCTGGATATGGTTTCCATCAGTTTATCACAGCACCAACTGACTCCCATATTCTACAGTTATGCACATGCTTGGATCTGGTTTTCCTCTTTGTGGGATGTGTGTGAGGCAATGCTATAAATGAAAGACCTACATATGGGGTATGAGATCCACAGTGATTACAGGGGAGTCAGGGCATCTTTATGGCTCTGCTATAAAGCAGCAGTTCTCAGTAAGCAACAAGAGCTGGCGAGGCAAAGCTTGGGAAATTAAGTTCAAGGCATGCCTTTTATAAGTCATAGGAAAGTGTTTTCCTTTAACTAAACTCATGTTTTCCTTAAATTCAGGCTTGGTGCATCACCAGATCCAGCTACCCAAACCGGAAGGTCTTTATGTCAACACTTTTGCAAAATGTATTTGATATTTTTTGCAGTGTGAGGGAAGGTATAGCAAAATGTGTAATATCTAAAAAGAAAGGAAACATCCATGGTTGAAATGCATTGGATAATTATATAAAACCCCCCAGGTAGAAAGAAATGCAATTTTAGTTGCATCATTTATTTTTTTATTACATCACTTTTAGAGGTACTCTTTCTCAAAAAGATTGGTAAATAAGTAGAATATATTTATTTATTGAATAATTATCCAGACCAGACACCTATTAAACTATTTAACTGAATTTTGTGTTTTACAACTGAGAAGAAAAATATTCATTAGGTAGAGAGAAATCAGTTCTGAGACTGGTAAAATTTGTTTCTGTATAGCTTTGATGTATCTATCTGAGATGAAGAATGGTAATTTTCTATTGCATTTGTTGTTATACAATTCACAGCACTTAGGCACTGCTAAAATATGTAGATACCAACCTGAAAGTCTCTAATGAACGTTAAAAAGAAGAAGATAAAACCAAAGGCCACTGTCCATTCACAGATCGCACTCATAAAATGGTAAGTGTAGTCCTGATAAAACATAAAACAAATTTTCAGAGCAAACAGATAAACAAAATACATGTGGAATGATGTAGACATTTCCTTCTGTAAATTCAACAAATATTATAAGAGTTATGACTCACTATCCCAATACCCTGTTGTATAAAAGTCAATTTAGTTTTTACAGAACGATAAGTATATTTGTCAAAGTTGCATGTGTTCCATTAAGCAATGTCTTGTGTTGTAACATCAAAAATATTACAAGAAAACTACAATTGACACAAGACCAAAACACAGCTTGAATATATGAACACGAAAACATTAATTTCTTATGTTAAGGTTACAAAAATGCCCATATCCAAAGCTTTCACTCAGAGCCACTGAGTTCAGCAGTACGATCCCTTACAGCAAAGTCTCATGATATTTTAAAATAGAGGGCTACCCTTGTGTGACAGTTCCTGACAAGAGTTTTAAGTGGACCACCACAATAAACATATGTAATATGACACAAACAAAATGTAAAGTGTTTCTTAACATTCCATCAACAAATACACCACCTGTTTCAGCAAAAACATTTTCTCATCCTTGCATCTCAAGGAAAAAAAGGCAACACGAAACCTTAAGATATTACTAAGATTGTCTAACTTGCAAAGATTTATTTCACAGCTGCCTGGTCACTGGTTGAAGTACACTTGCTAAGTTTGATTTTATTAAGCTTTTCAAGCAGGATACACTGTCTGCATTAGTTAAACTGTTTAAGAAAAATTGCTTGTCGTAGCTATCATTCTGAGAACACTGAAATCAATTCAAATACCTAATATTGACTATATTGACTTTAGTATGCTTAAGGTCAGACCCCCACATATTTAGGGCAGGAGTAAAGACTATTTAATAAAGAATGGTGAAAAAGCTGAGAAAACCAACGTTGTGAGAAAAAACAACGTTGTAAAAAAACCTCAGAAACTTCAGAATCAAATTGGTCCACTTTTGTTTCATGTATGAAGTTCATTTTCAGGAAATTTGACTATAAAAGGAAGTAGAACAACTAATTTTCAGAATATCTTCGTTTTTTCTTTTTTTTTTTTTTTACAGTTTTTTCTATGGGAAGGTTTCAAATGCTTGGTTAAAATGTAACTCTCTAAAGATAGACCCACTCATAACAAGTTTCCTTATTCAAGCTGCAGACATTTTTCTAGTGAAAAGTAACCAGCACTTCAAAAATCTGTCCATGATAATGTACTATTCAAAGTTTCTAGAGTGGTTATAGTGCTAAACACTTTTATATAAATATAACACCATTCCCCAAATAATACGATACAGGGTAAGTTGGCTGCATAATAAGATTTTACCTTTTCACCTGGAGTCCAATCAATTTTTGTCATGGAAATTTGTGAAGCAAACACAATCACTGGGGAAAACGGTGTAAAGGAAACCATAAAATTTTAGTGAGCAATAATGAAAATGCCTGCTTACAAAAAAAAAAAAAACCCAAAACATTTTCCCCTTCCATAAAACAGCAGACCTGGAACAACCAGAATATCAAATCAAGATATTAAGAAAACAAGTAAATGAAACACATTATTATGAGGTAACTGGTAGCAGCAATCAAAACACATTTCTGTCGGTTCTTTCAAAGTACAGACAATAACGGGAGACACTCCAAAACTGAGATCATATTTGTGATCAAGAATTGTAGGAACAGAGCTGTTGGAAGGGGAACTGTATTGATTTCCACTGGTCCACAACAGGTACCTTGATATATTAGTACAGTTTCCTCTCAGGAACTGGGGGCATCTTAAAAAACCCTTTCCCAGCTGCTAAAGCCAAAAGCATGCTGTAGCTGGCTGAGTGATGTGATGAATCCGCTGTAACCAGTTTTCAACACTGGCAGATCACCCAAAGCCAATAAAATCAAGGGGATGACATCAGCGTGCCCTGGGAAAAGCCAGTAAGTGTGTTGAGTGTGTCTTTAGGGGAGGCAACTAATGAAGCCCAGCACCAGCCAACATGATCAAAATCATCTGCTTAGGCTTGAAGGAAATCTTGTATATGCCACCTGTATTTTGTACATTTGTGTATTTGCTTCACTGTGGAAGGACTGGCCCCCTTTTGCAGGCCTTTCTCCTTATTCTTCATCAAATGAAGGAAGTTGGAAAGTTGGCCTGGCTTTATTAGTGCATGATCCTGTGAGGAACACTGGGACATTGGTTTTAAATATACCACTGAAATAAGAGATAAAGCTTTTCAGAAGACCCCAAAACCTATCTTCAAGCTATTAATAGTGTCTCAACATGCTATATTATATACATTAGAGAGCCCTAAACAAAGACTGTAACCTCATGTTCATGCTTTATCAGTAATGATTTAACTTAAAAGGCAAATTATGAATGCATAAAGGGAAAACCATGGGATACAGCATAAAGGATACTGGGAATGAAAGCAATGCATGATATTGCAGATATGGCCATCCTTATGTGACACACAAAGTAAGTGTTCCATTGTGGACAGGACTTGTAAGAGATTATAGACTGAAGTGTAATGTATATGACACCAGAGCCAAATGCCACCAAAGCTCCTATGTCATGGACAGTGGGAACAGCCAGCTCCTGGAAAGAGAATCAGCACAATGGTTAGCTGCAATTATCTGAGCAGTGGTAGGAATCAATGAGGTGTGAGAAGACAGCAACCACATTATGCTGGTCACACACAAGGAGTGGGAAACAGTCCCTTTTCCAAATAGTCCACGCAGGGCAGACAAATGAAAATGAAAAAAGAGTAACTCAGAGGTAAACTGTGTCAAAAGCCACCAGGTCAGTGCTTTCCCATGGTCATGTAAAAGGTTGGAACAGTTTTAGTTCTGTTCAGCAGTTGCTCTATTATCAAACTAATGTTTCCACAAGCAGGAACTGGCTTGTGTTTCCTTAAAAGGTTCTTATACTTCCTTCTTCCCCCTACCCTGACACTGTATTTCTGATCTGCATTTGTGTGGCCAGACTCTAATGGTAAAATTTCATGGGAGCTGTTCTAAATAGTGACTGCTTATAGCTCCATCCCTCAACCTCTAGTGTCCAGTCACAAGGATACAGGCAATAAGTCAGGAGAAAAGTAGGTATATTTTTGTAATATCCTGCTTATGGAAGATTGCCTCCTTTATAACAAGAACAAGTAGAATATCTAGTAGCGAAACAGATTAAGATTCCAGAGAAATTACTGTGTTCTAAATCCTTAAAAAAACTTCTACAAAAATGAAGTTTTGCCACCTTGGAATCAACTATCAGACAGGTACTTGTATCAGACTGGTACTTAGTTTAAAGCTCCTTTCTGTCACCAGAGCAAAACCAAATAGGTGCTATGAACTTCCCTACTACAGATCTCTTTTCTTGATTCATAAAAACATATCTATACCCTTTCATTACATATTTTAACATCTTTCCTGTCTGAAGGCTGCTGCTTTCTTTGTCTTTTAATGGTGGTTATGTTCACATATTCTTTTAAGTTCTTTTCCCTCAGGCCTTTCTTTATACTCATTCCCTTCTATCTCTCTCTCTCTCTGACCTATTAAGTTCTACCAGATTTTAAAGCATGTTCCTCACACAGGTATTTAAGTGGCAGCTCATCTATACTTGCATTTTCTTCTCCTCTGTCCCGGTTTTTGCCTCCCATATATACAGGAATGGCAGGATTTGGTATGGAAAGCATTAAGCAAGCATTGCATTTAGCCCTATATATAGTATAGAGTGCTTTGCTAACATGGCTCTCATGATTGCTCCTATCAAACTGCCACAGTTTCCTTAAAAAGCCCATCACACTCAATCCCTACAGAATCTGGGAACTGTTGCTACATTGCTACAGTAAGCCTCCTAAACTTTCCAGGCAGAGGCAGGAAGATCAATCTAATCATATGCAATGTCTGACAAGCAAAACCAGAGCTGCTAAGACCTGTTTTGTTTTTTTTAACTTTGCCTTATACATTAAGGACTACAGGGTTTTGCCTTCCATATCCAATTATCTTTCTAAAGCTAACCCTCCACTGTCTTTCATTTCTGTATTTCAAGCATTGTGCTATTTAAAACAGGGAACAAACATTCATGACCATTACTCATTTTCTCAGACACTCATTTGTTTTTAGAAGATGCATTCTTAGTGTTTTCTCCCATCTTGTTCTTCACTTTTACTAAGAGTTCAGACACCAATAGCATTAAACCTCCACACTACCTACCATATCTTAACTTGAAGCAAAAGGGTGAATAAAGTAATTATGCTACTTAAAAGACTCACCACAAGTGGTATTAGATTTGAGTAAATAAATGCAAACCTTAAATATTTCCAGTATAATTTCACACTGAAGCCTTTTTAGCAGGTTAAGTATTTTGCTTTGGGGAAAGAGAAAATTAACTGATGCCCGGTTAGTGTCAATCAGCTCCACTACAGTACTCAGCTATGGTGTTAGCTCACCTGCTGGGGAAAAATGAGTGTTAAGAAACTAACAGGTAGCACACATGAATGTAAATCTTCTGCATGACACACTGATTAGAAGGACTAGACAGAATGCTAAAGAAATAATTTCTAATTCCAGCTTTGCTTTGATCTCCTGACCTAAAACAATCACCTGACCTTCAGCAAATCTCACATCCTCTTCATGTCTCAGTTATTCTACTAGTAAATGGGGACAAGAATGTACTGTTCAGTACACTATACAGTTAAAAGACTAAAGACTTGCAAGCCACCCTTTCCAGCTTCCAGGGCAAGTAAGCATTCTAGAAAATCCGCTAGTTCAGATGTTTAGCTAGATTAGATCCTTACTGTGTTCTCAAAACTTCCTACAAACTTCCCCTAACATGGAAAGCAAGGTCAAAGCAGAGGAAATAGAAATTAGGTAAGGAATGAGTTTATGAACAGACAAGGAGAGACAACAGACAACATAAGAACCAGTATTGTAACTGTCAAGGGACCCCTTTGGAAATTTCAGGATCAAAGTTTCTGCTTCCCTGACTCTCACAAATTATCTGGCATTCTTGATTTGTCTTTTACTTACGGAAGCTGAGTTTGTCTTCTATTTCAGTCGAGCAACAGTGTTTCCTACCATCTAACTTTTTTTTTGTGCCACATATAAATCTTTTTGAATAAGAGTACAGATATTTAAAAGTAAAATAGTGTGCTTAGAATAAACTGCAGAGACTGTAGTGCTGCAAACAACACACACTGCCTGGGCATAAAAGTAAAAAGAGCAAGGTATCAGTCTAAGGCAGAGTTTTTGTCTGAAAATACCATGTCCACTACATGTAAAACTACTGGCTGCTGAAGCCCTGACAATCTTTATTTTCAATTTCTCTGTATGTTGTTATGAGCACAACAGTATTTACTAAAATAGTTCCAAGGCAGATCATCCTTTAAAAGAAATAACGAAGCTGTTTCCACAGATTTAAAGGCAGTATCTCAAACTACCTGCAAATTAAATTTTACTTGATTCTAAGCCAAAGCTTCCAGTGCAATTGTTGTAGTGTCAGAATCTGCCCTATTACACACTTCCTCACTAGAAAAGGTGAAATGAAGTGAGGTGAAGTAAAATCTGTTTCAATATTTTTGCTCTCTATCGAGTTTTCTTTCAGCCACTGAGGGGTTGATTTTGATTTATAATGAGATGTCAAATCCTTTCTGGCAAAATACACAGTAATTCTACACATATCTATCAAAATACCTAACATGTTGTTATGCCATCTCCTGCAGACTCAAAACAACAGGCTGATACTGTGTTCAATGTTCTAAGATGTCAGATAAGTCTAGTTTATTCTGTAGAAAATGCTGCTAGTGAGTGTGCTGCTAGTGGCCATCACTCAGGCCAAAATGCCTAACTTTTGTTAATCTGACTTATTTTGCACCCCCCTCCAACTGTAACCAAACTAATCTTTGAAGAGCAAATCTTTTTACAGTCCAGCTTTCACAGTAAAAATTTTACAGCAAAAACATCCATATTGTTATTTCAGAGTACAGACAAGCACACAGAAAACCCCTTATTGAAACTGTAAAGCTGTACAAGTAAAAAAATCTAGCATATAGGAAGAAAGCAGATCTGTCTTTTTAAAGCTACTGAAAAAAAGCAAAAGCAAGAAAGGTTTTCCAAGTATCCACATTGGGATAATGTTAATCACTCCTATCTATTTGAAATTTTAACTGGTAAAAAAACTTTAGCTTCATTTATGTTAAAAATTTACAGTCATACCTGAAAAGTTGCAACTATGCCCATTCCAATACAGCCCATCAATCCAATACATAATGAAAACATGTTGCATGAAGATCTAACAAAGTGTGATGACTCATTTTGCTTCTCTATTAATAAATATCTGATGTACATTGTAATTACACCTAAAAACAAACAAACAAAAAAAAAGCCAAAAAAATTTTGCTCAATGATCATGTATTGCTTATACTTTAACACCTTTTCCTGGAGCACACGAGCATGCAGAATAACATGATAAGCATAATACAGTAACTAATATTGCCTTTAAATCCACTGGGATGAAGAAAAACGGTAGCGAATTTCAGATATATTACTTTCAGATAGAACTTTAACATTATGTTAGTCTTAATGTTGCACATTATTGCTATCTAGAAATAACTGCACATCACTTCAAGAAAAACCCTAATTTAAATCCCATTCTCCTGGGTGTTTTGGGCACATAGGCATTGCCATTCCACATTAGGAACAGATGTTACAGGGAGATGAGCCATAAGCTGGAGGGTTTATTCTGCTCTGATATGCAGTCTTGTATGAGAACTACATCCCCTTATAATGGATACTCTGTAGAATTAATTCATTTTTGCAGAGTTACTACATATATGACTCAAACATGCAGGTCAGTCCTGACAAGTACCTGTACTGAATAAGAAAATCACGGTTCATCAGGATATAAGCTGTAGACCAGATTCCACAGTTCCATAACACAGAACATAGTTTTAGTCTACCTACAGTTGGAAAATAAATCAGATAACTTTTCCCAGGCACTATGAGGTTACATGAAATGCGATACATGAAACAAGATAGTGTGACTGAATGAGGCTCTTAGGAAAGGTAAATTATTTGATTTTTACTTTAAAGCCGTAGTAGATTACGTGTATACAAAGGTACACAGCTTGTGAACCTCCATCCTCTAAAGGTGAATAGAAAATCCCAAACTTTCTGATTCCCATCAGTCATTTTGTAGACGAGTAGGCATGTTGCAGGGAAAATCAGATGTTGCTTCAACACTGCTCTTCTCTTTGCTGCAGCATATTAGAACCTAAAGTCTCCCTACCTCAAAGCTAGAGTTTTTACACAGTAATCATGCCATCTTTCTTCCACTTCTATTGCCAGCTGTGTTAACTACTTTCCACTGATGAGGTGCTCTTAAGAGACATAAGTGCCTCTGAGCCTGCCCTAGCTGATCCTAAGGACCTGGCTCTCTAGCTGTTACTTACATCTGACACGACCACTTGGAGCAGTTTCTCTGCAGAATACTGAATGAACTGCAGTGTGAGCAGACAGGTTTTGCTAATTCTCATTTCTTCCTTCTGGTCAAACCAAGTACCTTATACATACCTAAAAGAGCTGAAATATTAATCATAAAACCAAAGACACCACTCTCTGGAGGTTTTGTTCCAGTGTCACTAAAGCAGGAAGAGAAAGAAATTAAAAGTTAATTGAGATCTGTGAAACATAAATGAGATACACATGAAATCCCAAGAGAAATGTAACTTGTGTGAACTGCTGCTATGGGTTTAAGGCATTTAAGCACATTTTCTGATGCACACTTAGCCTCCATTTGTAGTAGAAAATCCTTCCTTTCAAAAAGAAAGCATATTTTGAGAGCATAGTATTTGAACTGTACTTCTTCCTTTTCTGTATGCAATATGCAGAGAGGTCACAGAGAAATACTTTGCTCATGAATGACATGATTACATAAATGACATTTTAGAAATAACGTTTCTTTTATCCACTGAATTAATGCTGTGCTGGAGTAAAACATACGTAATGGCACTCGCTATCTTAAGACGGGAGAGAATTGGGCTTAATTTCCTGATTTTCTTAAAGGGACTTTACCCCATGATAGCAACTGTGTTCCGATGCCCAGGAATGTTCCTAGGAGCTGTTTAATTTACTAACGTAGATACAGCTTAAGAGTACTCTACACCTAAGGTGTTGTAAGTCTCTTCTGCTGAAGCCATGCACCCTTATAGAAGACAATTAGAAGATCACTGGGACAGAGAGAGGGAGCACAGAATTCTGTAGAATATCTACAGAATTTATATACATATGTACATGCATAGATATATATATGAAAAACATCACATACACAAAATATTTGTTGTGTAAAAAATGAAACATCTTCATCACAGAATACTCTTCCCTCTTTTCCCTACACATGTGCAAACACCAACCCCAAAGAATGCCCTTTCCTCACAGGATGAACATATGCCTGGGAGTACAGGGCTCAAGTTCCCTCAAGCTGGACTCTTCTATAGAAGGTGAGTGCTCTGTTGAAGGAACGATACTGTGATGCTGTCACCTCTTTATACTATTTTTTCTTGTCTAATCTCTATTTTTTCTTGTCTAACATACAATCAGTTGATACCTATTTGATCAGGCTCTGTTGGTCAAGCCAATGGAAAACATCTAGTTCTGAAATCTTTACATAATTTGGGTGTGAGCTGAGTTTTCGGTTACTGGCCAGTACCAAGAGGCACAATTGTGTATGCAAACAGAGGCACCCAAAGAACTTTACTGCGAGAAATGTAAACATGTAAGCGATTCAGCTAATGTCAAAGTTTATTGGAAACTGAACAAAGATTCTGAGAACAAACCTTTCTCCAAGGGTGGGAGTGTTGATCTGCTGGAGGGCAGGAAGGCTCTGCAAAGGGATCTGGACTGGCTGGATTGATGGGCTGAGATCAGTTGTATGAGGTTCAACAAAACCAAGTGCCAGGTCCTGCACTTGAGCCCACAACCCCAGGCAGCACTACAGGCTCAGGGAAAAGCACCCAGGTGGACAAGAAGGCCAGTGACATCCTGGCCTGTATCAGAGATATTGTGTCCAGCAGGACCAGGGAAAGTGATTGTCCCCCCTGTACTCAGCACTGGTCAGGCCACATCCCCTCGGTGTTCAGTTCTGGGCCCCTCACTGCTGGAAAGACATGGAGGAGCTGGAGCAGGTCCAGAGAAGGGCAACGAGGGTGGTGAAGAGACTGGAGCACAAGTCCTGTGAGGAGCATCTGAGGGAACTGGCACTGTTTACCTGGAGAAGAGGAGGCTCAGGGGTGACCTTGTGACTCTCTACCTGAAAGGAGGTTGTAGCCAGGTGGGGGTCAGCCTCTTTTCCCAAGCAACCAGTGACACAAGAAGAAGACATAGTCTTAAGCTGCACCAAGGGAGGTTTAAGCTGGACATTGGGAGGAATTTCTTCACAGAAAGGCTGATAAGACATTGGAATGGACTTCTCAGGGAGGTGATCCAGTCCCACAATCCAGGGAGGTATTTAAGGAAAGCCTGGGTGTGGCACTTTGTGCCATGGTCTAATTGATATGATGGTGTTCAGTCAAAGGTTGGACTCCATGACCTCAGAGGTCTTTTCCAACCTAACTGATTCTGTGATTCTGTACATGATGGGACAAGTAGGTCCTAGCTAGATACAGGGTGTTTTATGTGATTCAAGAAGATGAATACCCTTCTTTCCAGCAGTGAGGCTGGATTAGGTTTCAGTGCTAACCTTCTGAACCTACCACTGAGTGCAGCCAAAATGACAGCTGCTCAGCATGAATGCTTATGCTCTTAACATCGAAAGGAGAAAGGAATCTCTACTTAAACAATCATTCCTAAAGATTTTGACGATTTTGTTAAGTTCAAGACAGAGGAGTATGACTATCTCAAAAGGGTGGATTTTTTTTAGAAATTAATATTTTCTCTTAAACCCCTTCTATGTTACAGAAGGATTTGTGTGACCAGTTGCTAAGACAATTTACCAAAAACAGGAGGAAGCTTTGGATAATGGAAGGATCCTTTTCTATGAGAAGCTGATGCAAAAACAAAAAAAAAATAGAGAAAATTCATACATTTGTTTTGACTAGATTGGTTCTTGTAATGCTTTCTGAAGACTTGTTTCAGCTTGTACTCTGTATTATCTTTTTTCTCTTTGATAGTGGAATCGATGAAAACAGTAAACTAATTCACTTTTTTTTGTTTGACACATCTGAAAATCATTTTAATCCATGTTTCATTTAGCCCATTTTTTAACCTTCAGCTTCACATCTTTTCCTCGTGTTTCTGGAGTGTTTTCATTAATATGACAAAGGACTCTATTTAAAAAGTGGGCCACTTGTGACAATCTTCAAGGACTTTTCCAAATCAGAAACTGCTCTGTGGTAAGTACAGAACTGCAATCACTTCAAAGCTTTTGAAGGACTTTAGGTGAGAATAGAATGGAATTGGCATATGCATAGAAATCCATTTGAAGTTCTTGGAACACATCATAAGAGCAATTCAAATAACCTGAAATTGCACTGGACTGACATTTTTTTAATTAAAGCTTTTCTCAAGCTAAAACTTTATAGGTGAATTTTGCTACTGTCAATTTTTAAACCCAATAGATGTATGCTTTAAGGAAATTTCATACCAAGAATACTATATTACATCTACAATCTATTTACAAAATAAATACACTGGACTTTCAAGGACACAATCTTTTTAATGTCATATTTTCCACTAAAAAATCCCTGAAGCTAAACGAAGACTTAGGTTCATTTTCGTTTTACTTCTGGTCTGCTGCTATAGAAAAAAAAATATTAGAAAAAAAAGTATTGATGACAGTTCCTTTCTTTTTATGAAAAAGAAAAAAGCAAATGGCACATTTGAAACAGTATTTGCTTACATTTTGAGGTGGTGCATAGATGAGCTCTACCACCATTGAAAAGATGAGGAACGCTATATGAAAATGACAGCACTTGTGTCACCTTCTCACGCAACAGAATTCTGAAATCAAACAGTCTTCTGAAGTGTGGAAAGACGAGATGGTAGAGGAGACAGGGAATAAATATTTTAGGGCCAAAAGACTCATCATCATCTAATCTCTTTAAAGCCATCATAAACTATTTCTCTCCAAACTGAAGTCCCAAATTGTTTAAACAGGAAAATTCTATTCTCCCTACAGGAATTCTGATTGATCCAGAGGCACTACCTGGTAGCAAATATCTTCAGGAAAATTCCTTTCAGTCTTTCATCAAACCATCATCATCCCAGCACATCGAAATTAGTTTGGATTTTGAATAGTATGAGCAAAAGAACTAGTTTGGGCATAACCTAATTTTGGGACTAGAAAACACAAAATCATATTCATTTTATCTACTCAGAAATGTATTTACTTTACTTGATGAGACATTAGCACAGTTTCAATGACAAATTTGGGTGTGGTCTCTCAGTGTGACAGCTGTTATATGGTAAACAAAATTAATAAGTTACTTCAAGACATACACAGGATATTTGAGGAATGTATAAGAATTATAGAAATGTTGAACTAAAGTTTGTTAATATTCTTCTCCTTTGTGTAACTGGAATTTTCCCTGTACAAGCTCTATTTAATTTTTATAGCTCATTTCAAGATATTGCACAACTTAAATGTTGCAACATTCTTCCTCTTTTTTATGATTCCAAGTTTTAGTAAATCACATTCTTAATCACATGATTCAGATTCTTAGGCTAAAGCAATGACCTGCAAAATAAGAATATGACCTATGGTATGACTATTGGCCTGAATATTTAGAAGGAAATTTATTATTCCCAAGTGCACCTTCAATGAAGATCTTATGCTTAGATTATGTGCCTTCAGAATTATTACAGATTCTTCTCCACCAGTCAGTCTATATCCTTAGTCCAAACGTGATGTTAAAAGAATGCAAAATAAATAAGACTTTAAAAACTTTACTAGTAAACGCAGAGGGCCTAAAATGTGACTGGGTATCACTGATGCAGCCTCTTATATCTTTGTTTTGTTTGGGTTCTTTCAGGGTATACAGACATTTATTGTGAATCCATAGCTAAAGGATAAGAATGATTTTTTTTCTGTGAGCTATTCTGTCAGGTTGATACTACTATGGCAGCTGAGATACATCCATCAGAGTTAGAGAGTTGTGACTTAAAGGTTTGGTCTATCTCTTTAAAAAGCGTGACACAATTAAGATACCTGGGCTGTCAAAAACTTCACTGCAAACAGTCATACAGAAAAAACACATCCTGTTCTCTCATATATTTTATTCTATGACACGACTTCAACAGAAGAAACATAATTTGTCAATTTCTTACTACAGGACCTCAAAATCCTTCTGAGCACAAACCATATACTGAGAATGGACACAATTATGTCAAATGTTTTATTTTTCTTGGTTATTAATGGATAAATTGCACTGATCACAAGCACTTTTTGCATCAGTAAAACTGTGTATGTAATCAAGGATGAGCAGTAGGGTATTTGTTGAAGTACAAGTTGACCCCAGGTTTGTGCAGATAGAAGTTTTGCTAACATAACCATGAAGCCCAACTGTCTTTGTCTCAGTTTGAATGAAGCTCAACTTTCTTGTGGGTTGTGGTGTCATTTGCACTTGCCTATGATGACAAATCCTGATTCTCAATCAAATTTGCTAATATGTGCTAATCAGACTAGCGGTTTTCTGAAATTATACATATCCATAAAGTCCTTCAGGGAATTAGGTCTAGATTTGTCTTGAAAGGTGAATTTTAAAATCTCATTTAGATCTTCTGTATATCAGACACACTCTTGGATTTCTGGTTACCCTTTAATCTATTAAGACATAAATACTAGTAAATTCATAATTTAGAGTTAAATGTTGACATAAGCAATGATTTATACATAATTGCATGTAAATGACTAAGTTATACAAAAGAGATGCCAGGCATCTCTCAGGAAGTCTTTTGCATCCATTGGTCTTATATTGAAATTTGGAACACACGTGTTTGTGGGGATGCATGTCCTGCAAAAAGCCATCGTAAGGCTTCAAGTCCTGCCATCACCTGGTGCGCTTTGGCCCAGTTCTGGAGTTACACAAACAAAACTACATTGCCACCACTTAATCCTAAAGTTTTGCTGGGATCAGGCCTGCAGGGCACTTTGGCTCCAGCAGAGAACGTTTCCCGGTGCTTTCCACGTGTGTGTCCCGAGGCTGTCGCGGAGGCCGCGGTGCTGGAGGTGCGATGGGTGCGGGAGCGCACGGGGAGGCTCTGCCAGCACCGCCTCTGCTGCTGCGGGCATCCCGCATCCCGCATCCCGCATCCGCATCCCGCATCCCGCATCCGCATCCCGCATCCCACGCCTCGGAGCCCCGCCGCTCGTGTGTCACACGCACACACACAGCGGACACACAAACACACACAGACACACACAGACACACAGACACACGCAGGACACACAGACACACACACAG